>OW203762.1:52492986-52522517 GCA_934045905.1 Leuctra nigra | reverse complement strand
CTGTGTGTGTGGATATTGCATTTCTACAGAGTATTTTGATCCGATTGGCGCAGACCTTCCATGTATTCCAAGGAGCTTATCCCTCGGGCAAACGTCTTCGATGCCCCGAGCTTTGCTCCAAGACAAAACGAGAATGAAGTTGTCCAGAAAATCCTGGGGAACATTTTTTACGCCGGGAATAAGTTTTCAATCTATTTTCCCGGCACGTCCAAGATGTTTGATGATCTTTCTACCCTGGCCTCTGCTGCTGATTAAACATGACTATCCTTTTATGTGCCAGGGGAAAACTAAAAAATGCTCTTTTGCAGCAATTTTGATTTCCATTTTTATTCTGATGGACAGAGATGGAATTTATGTGATTCGTTTTGTTCCCAAAGCTTTGTCAGAAGATTATATTTACAGGAAAGAATGCCCATTGAAAACTCTGATTCGCTTGATACGTTTCATCCTGCTATTCCAAATGTCCAAATTCCACGATCAATCAACTGAAAACTCTTGAGTTCGACTTCTGCTGGCGAGTTACTGACCATTTCACTTTTACTCGACACTTTCCGAGTAGCACAAAGTTGTGTGAAGTTTAAGTCTGTGATCCCGCCTGACAAGCTGTTTCGCATCGGCAGGTGTGTTGTGACAGTGCGGTGCGGGATATGGATGTAGATGTAAGTTCCCACAGGAATGAAGCACATACTTTATGGAAGCATCGGATCGACGAACTTTTATGTAGCCGTGTCACTCACAGCTTTCATGGGCTGGGATAGGCTGAGGTACTTCGTCCCCGATCAATATTGCCAGGTATTTTGTTCCTTGTACTTCATCCCAAATGCAATGTTACCAATAGGCTGGATTTATATGGATATTTGACTGGCTTGTTACATTACGGTACTAAAATCAATATTGTCTCGAATATTGTTATGCCTTGTATTAAAACACAGCTGGTTCTAATGGCTATGCAAAATATGTTGGTTTAATACACAAACAAACAGTTACATATTTATTTTTCCATTCACATTAATTTACATTTAATTATTTTATTTCCGTACAAATGACCGCTGCACATTTAGCAAGATAATTACGATTGAAATTGAATACATTATATTAGGGGTCACAGCCTGTGAATAGATTGCTTCCCAAGCACCAAGCGGCAGCACTTCTAATGCAAGACAAAACGAGAAAAAACTGGCGAAAATGTTCGCAGGGCTTAAACAAGATTTTGGGTTTTCGTTTTTGATTCCGCCATCGCAACTTCTAAAAGAATAAGTCGACAGTTTTTATGCAACGTATGTAAAACTGTTATAAAATTTTTACTCTGAAATCTCGACTTGAGTTCTGGAGAGGAGTAGGTGGTAGTGACTGGGTGTTGGGTGGCGGTTGCTGGGGGTGCAGGGGGGGGGGGAAACAGTCGGAATCGTTTTCTCGATATCCGTTGCCTAGGCGATAATAATGACCCAGAGAATAGTCGCAGAATCTGGGGATCAAAAGGCGACGAGTCTCTATTGCATTCGCGCGACTTACCTTGCTGACAGCCGCGAAGACGATCACTCAGAGGTTCGATCTGCACGAACAGCGAAACGTCTCACTGACACTGCTGGCAATTGCAAGCGAGTGGAGTTATGCGTCATAATGCCGCTATAAAGGATACATATTTGATACGTTTCCAAACTGAAACAGACGTATTCCGAGAAATCTTCAATTCTCGTTTCAAGAGTAAATTTGCTGGAACGTTTTGCCTCAGGAGAAGTGTCACTAATACGGGGAACTAATTTATATTACCTTTCGTCTTGATAATTAGTCGCAATCTTCTGAAACTGTGCAAAATGAAGTGGCATGATGGAGTTTATTGACTTAGTGTGCGAAGAACTTCGGATCCGGCGCCTCCACAGCCGCCTAATGGGCTAAATCCTCCCGCGACGCACAGCCTTGCATAATGAGACACTTTAAAGCCTATGCGTGCATAATTATCTGAAATCAATAAGCCCTGGCAAATTTCTTCCGAGATCACGTACGTCGGATTGATATATAGCTTCCGGACTTCCAACATATGTTCAGAATGTTCGATTTTTGGTTATATTCTCTCACTTCAGACCATGACGATAGGCTTATTCCACTACCGCAGAATAAATATTATTCCATGAATAACTGAATGATGCTCAAGCTCTCTTAATGGCCGAATCGACTTTATCGGCGAAAACATATTTTATTCGACATTTGATTTCACTGCCGGATATTTTATAAAACAAATCGTCTGTATTTTCCAAATTTTAATATCAAACTTGATATACTAATCTGACTTGTACATTTCATTAATATCAATTATAACTCCGTTGTTTTTAGAGCCTCGCGAATTGTGCATCACAAAGTACACCAACAGTGGAAACACGTTTCATTGCCCGTGGAGAGGATTTTCTGTCACACTCACAGAATAATAAACAATCCCCCAATTAGCAATGAAATGAGCGTAATATTCCGGCGCATACGCATGCATCGACCCGCATCAACAGAGAATATCTATCATAGCGACTGCTTCGGACGATATTGAGTTTCAATATCACGCGACTGTGGTCTATGGTCAAACCTAGAAGGTAATGAGGAATGTCAATGCACTCGAAGGAATGTAAACATTTCAGATCAGCTAATTGCTCCCCGTTACTCACGGCTCTGATACAAAATATCATCTACGCCCCAAGGCAAATGTTTGTGTTGTGTGGGTCGTATATATTGGACGCTCAACGCTGCTTCAGGTCATGGTTAAGGAGCTTTCTTTCTTCTGCTAAATCATTGTTCCGTGGCCGAGCTTTCTCAAGTTCGCATCACCGAACCGACGTCTGAAGTATCCTCATCACGCTCGACACCAGAAGGCGTTGGAAACCCGCACTTCCGGACTCCAGCTGGCACTGGACTTTCACCTCACGAACTGAACTTTCAGGCTGAGCCGATTCCTGACTTGAGAGACGTTATCAAACCCGAATATACGGCAATGCTTTGCGGAGCTCGGATTATCAGAATTCCACTCCCAAGTGATTGTAACAACATTAAAAAGCTGAACTTGAGGCCTATTCCTGAAAAAAGTAAAATTAGAAGAAATTAGATAAAAAGTTTACTGGTTGATAATAATTTTCTCACTTTTTATCTCACAGCCCCCTTTTTCTCATCTCATTTCTTTTTAGGAATAGGCCTCCTGGAGATTATCGAGGTTAAATCGTTGGTTACCATGGAAACGACCGAGTGACAGCCATCTAAAGTGCTGACGTTCACTTTCGGCTATTGTGGACTTAATCTTTACGTAAAAGACGATTGTACAAAAGTGTCACAATTATTATGAAAAAAATTAGTAGAACATTTTTGAGGACAAGGATTTCTATTATAACATGTTCTTGAAAAGAAAGAATCTGCAAAATGGTCGCCTCCGACCAATCCCAAGACGTATATCTACGGCTCTTCACGCTGAGAAAGTTCCAAGTCATTGAGAAGAGTGAACTCACGTGGAAACTGTAGCAGAAGATAAACAAACAAAACGCTAGTTGATCTCTGGGAACAGGCACGTATTTTTATGCAAAATTCGCGCGATATTTTTACCGCCAAGTGGTAAATAACACCCTTGAAACTTAACAGTTATTTCAAGAGCGGCATTGGTTTTTCTACTTTATAGCGATAAATATCCCTTTGCAACAGTCCCAACGATTAGTACAAAAAAATCTGCATACGAAAGTACCTACTATCTTGCTCAGAAGATTTATAAAATAATTCGATTTTAAAGCGATCTCTTGCCAAAGTAATATCACGGGTTTCCAAGCCAAAAAAAGTCACGAATTCAGCGCACGGATGGGCAGAGGGGTGCCTTTGATATTTAAAAAACATGACATGAAGGTAGGGTATTAGCCTTGAGCCTAATCAATTTTGAAAAAACGTGCGGTTATAATTAAGCAATCTTGTTGATGTTGTAAGCCGAGCGGTTCTGATGGGCTTTCCGTTGGTTATCGATTCGCCAGAGTTGAGAGAGTTTTTTCTAATGAGGAAGCCGAGACTCCTGTCATTAACACCGGTCACAGCATCAGTTGCGGTAACTTGACAGAAATCATCACATTGTATTCGGAGATGGAGATCTCCTCACGTGTCTAGAGGGCACTTATCAAATTATCTCTAACCACCTGAAACAGATACTCCTTTAATTAAACTGACATCAAATTATAATAGCATTGGTTTCCAATTGTAAATTCTCATCAAGAGGGAGATTAATTAGTAAAGCCAATTAATTACAGTGTCCCTTTGATCTATGCTTCTACGTAAACTAAGCGGTCTTTTCGGTGCCTAGGAAATACTTGTTACACTGACTCAAATATTATATCACGATACATGAAGATGAAAGTAAAATGGACCAAGGTATAAAAACACATGTCCTGACTCGAACCAGAGAATACGAAGAAGAGCAATTTTCTTGTCCATAGAAATAGATACATATTCTCAGTTCGATCCTACCTACACGATATCACATAACACTCTACTAACTCATTCATTTATGATTGAAATAAAACTATCAATTCTATTACACCGAAAATACATTTTCCGTTTTACATCGCATCAAACTGCACGAGCTTCACCGTTATAAATCACTTATATGGTTTACCATAAATGTTTATGAACCTCGCCAGTTTCTTCCGAATATGTGAGAAAATGTTGCAACCATGAACGAGATACATTTCCCTCGTGTTCCAAGTATCTACAAGTATTACGCCGTTATTTCACTTTTCCAATTCTTTTAGGTAATGTGACGGAATAAGTAGGCTGCATCGAGCACGGCAGTCAAAATCTCCAAGATCGAAACTTGTTTATCATAATCCATTCGCTGCTACGAAGCTCATATCGGCGGAAAACAGCTTTTCCGAACTTTCTTCTCATCGTAAGTTATATAGTGTAGCTATTACCGATGCACGACGTGTTACCTTTGTTGTTTGATAGAAAAGCATCACAGTACTTGGTACATAACGACTATCTCAGGGAAATGCAGAGTATTATATTGCAAAACATCTTTTTGTTGGGACGATTTTCTATGGCTTCGGTCCATTGAAATTCAAAGCTGAAAACTAACAAAAAGTTGTGATTGTCCCTTTAGGTTTTAATGGAACGCTCATAAAAGACTATATCAGACAATAAAAAAGCGTTTCTGTACAAATTGCAGGCGTTTATAAAGAATAATAAATACCGATTTTGTAGAATTTTTTATTTCGTATCGTAGATCTTAAGTAGCTGGGAATGAGGCCATATATTTATTTCGCAATAAAGAAATGAAATCGGTTTGGGCAATTTGTCCTAGCAGGTGGGTAGCACCCCAGCAAGTGGGTAAATCAATGAAATTGCGCTCTTACTTCGGAGATTCGAAATAAAAAGCTCTCCGTAAAAAATAATATACTACCTCTTTCAGAGAATCTATTCCCAAAATCGTTCTATATGGACTTGGCGCGCAGTCAGACGAGGGAACTTGTTCCTTTTATCTGAAAATGATAAACCATTGATTTCTATAATGACTTGTTTTGCGTTAAATCACTTCTTCTTGACACCAAATGGCTATGAAACAACCATTTCAAATACACTTTCCCGAACACGACGCCATTCCAACCAACAATGGAGATCACCTACCGAATCCGGAGTAAAAGAGGGAGAGAAAAGTCAATCGCCACGGCAAATGTTGGATTCCATATTATTGACATTCAGTTTAATTACTAACGCCAATAGATAGCCAGTAAATAACAGCGGATAAATGGGCTAGAGTTAAGAGCCGATAGATGGGCGAGATATACGGAATAAACGTGAAAAGCGGTGATAAGTGAGCCTTTGTTCTGCTTGCAAATTAATTCTATTGAAAGTTGTTGCTCTAAAGACCTCGGAAATAACTGTGAAGAATAAGGACTCTGTTCTCTGTTCAAACTAATATATTAAGATTAATGTAATTGGATGTTGCCATGGAAATTTAGTCATAATCAACTGTTTAAAACTTAGCAGAGCATTGAATAACTGGCCCTAACTTGGTAACTAACTGGGTAGGTGAGTCCCAGTGCATAATTTCTTCTGGATACGTCAATTTGACAACTATGTCAAAATAAGCTTAAAAAAAGTTTTAGCCGACTTAGAAGAAAATGTGTAAAATAAAAAGTGTACAAAATATTGTTCCCAATGACAAGATTTTTTTTAAAACGTGTTTGAACAAAAGTAGCACCTATTCACTTTTCAACAAAATGCCAATATTTTGCTCTAACCTATAAACGTGATTACAATTTGGTGTCTGTGAAAATGTTCAGTTCGATTGGTTGATCGGTGTACAAAAACAAATACAAACAAACAAACATCAACAAACAAGCAAACAGAGAGGGTGCCATAAGACTACCGCAGTAATGCTCGTAAAGTACACCACGCGGCGACTGAATTTCCGTTGTTCAGACTTACATAGCTATCCGGGATCCAGTCTGTTATTCACGCTGTGACAGATTATGCGGTAATAATTAAGGTGATTCTAGGGGGGATATGAGATTTTAATTTCAGGGCAAATATTGTAAGAAGATGTCATCTGAGATCGATATTAAGCGAAATCAACCCATTTTGGAAAGTCAAAAAAATATCCGGGACGATCCAAACTGGTCAAAGACGATTCACAGAAAAAATCGGAACTAAATAACCGTTGAACATAGCGACCTGAAACTTGGCATGTATAATCATAATACATATACCTATGAAATGTCGACGTCCTTTTTCGGTATTTAAAATGCAATTTTTCTAAAATAAAGTCGGTATGTACCGGAAATTTCGCCTATTTATTGGTGCCTGTGGCCAGGTAAGATATCAAGTTATTAACAAAAAGAGCGTCGACATTCTCTTCGCATTTTCATAACGAAGACAACGAGCCCACTTGCAAGTCTGTTGAGTGAAAATTGCGGTCTGTGCGATTTTTTTAATGAAACAGCAATATTTCGTAAAAAAAATTCGGGACCAAAATATTGGTGTCGAAAAAGGTCAAGTGGGTTGTAGAATCACTAATAGAATGAGGAAAATACATTATCTTCCTCTTATGAGCAATAGTTTGGCCAATTTCGTGTTTTATAAGTTTAGTCACGTGGTACCACTGGAATAGCCTTAACTGCTTATAATTATGCGTATCAGAGTGACTGATTATGCGTCTCGAAGAGATTGACGACAACCGCCAATATTTTCGCTGATAATCAACTTCTTTGTTCTGCGCTTCTTTGACGAGCTCTCGCGTGCTTTACGTTCGGTCTCGTGAATTCCGCCTCGATATAAAATCTAACGACAACGTCTTGAAGTGAAGGTTGAAGTGCCCCATTGATTAGCTGATTTCTGCTTCATCAGCTTATCCTCCCCCTCCCCCACCCCGGCGGTCTCGCACCTCACCGCGGGGGGAAAAGGGTTCGAACCCAGGCTTTAAATTAACGGTCAGAATTTCCTCCATGCGGCTTCATCCTTTCCAAAACGTGAGCCACACTAATTAACAAAAAGTCGTCTCTTGATTCATTTCCCATTTCCCGTGTCTTTGTTCGTTTCCAATCCCGCAATAATTCGCCTCTTGTCTTGAGCTAAACGCAATGAGTTTGGTCGATAACGTTGATCGGCTTTGTGGACGACGGCGATGTGGAGTGGGCGTGTTGCTCCATCAAGAGTCGGAGAAACAGTCGCTCTTCGAGGAGACAAAACGAGAGGAGAAATCGATGACGCACTCGACTAAGATTGATCTTTCAACCTCCTTCGATACAGATCAGATTTTCACAAATCTTGTTATCATATCTAAGTGCAATCGACTTTCATTTGACTTCTAGTGTCTGACGGAGTGAAATCCCGTCTAGCGATGGATCAACAAGTGACAGGTGGGGTTAATGCCTATCGCCAATTTGTCAACGTCACGTGTTACTCTTGCATGAGGCTAGCTTATGACGTCATGAGCCCCACTGGCCCTTTAAACCTATTAATTATGTCGAATAAATCACGTGACTTTAATTAATCGAGCGATATGTCCTGTCTGCAGTTACAATGTGGTGGGTGTTTAGTGGCGATAGAGCTGCGCATGAGCGGCGAGGTGTGAATTATTATTTCGTGCTTATAGTTCCCTGGTGATAATTTCCCCGGGAAAAACTGTCCCAACAGTCATCTTCTCCTCCGTTGAAAAATCTTTAAGCTCCATTTGGCTTAGCTGACGTTGTCTCTCTCACTATCTCTCTCTAACCTAGCTATTAGCCCTGCCCATCAAAAAGCCGAGAGAGGTATAAGGACTTGTGCGTTTTATGCTATACTTCTACGGAAAAGTAATTTCCCTCGTTATCACCGTTCTGTGTTTAACGAAGTTATGTGTTGTGTTCCTTATTGGCTCTTGTTCTCGTCCAACTACCAGCAGCCGTCGAGATCGTGTGACGTCAGTAAGAGGTGGCTGTTTTCCAGTACATAATATCCGATAACTAAAACACTGAACACGAGATCGCGCCAGTGCGGCTAGATTTGTCGGAGATTAAGAGCCTGTTGGGTAGGATGCGGGGAGGGGAGGGTAAGAGCTGCTACTGTGAGCTAATGGATAAGCACGGCGATACATCTAAATGGAGTGGAGACACTTTGAGAAGTGGAGAGAGTGAGAGGGAGAGACGTTATAAAGTATGCAGCTTAGAGTATGAGGAAGACAGAAAGCTTCGTCTTCGAGTGCCTTGTCATGCGCCAAGGAAGCCGTGAATTAAAATGTCTGCACTATGGTCTCGGTGCGTGGAGGGTGTTAATATGCGAGACGGCAAAAAAGCCTCTATTCTAGGGTGAATTAGAATATGGCTGGAAGTGCAACACGTTAGGAATAGATAAGCGAAGTCTGGCTTTGATAGCTTGAGCTCTATCGTGCTGAATCGCGCGTGGGGCATCGCAAATCAATGCTATGAGCGGAGTGGTTCAATAATCTATATTGAGATCCTATCATTGGGAGACAATGGCACTGGGAATACTGTAATGTCCCATTCGAGTTTTACGCGATATCTCGGGATCTTACTCAAGATATTCTCTGACTTTTTATTGACTGCGTCATACTATAACATTGTTTCATGAATGTTATGTTACTTTATTCACCGTTATTAAGTTTTTCATTCTTCATGAAATCTTCTTGCTATACTGTGTTTGCTTGCGTTTCATTTGAGTTGGCATATTTTTTTTGTTGGGCACCGCTAGGATCACTGTTGGTTTCCTTCACTCGGTGTCTGTGACAAATAGAGAATGCTCAATGAGACATCTGGGACAACCATTGCTCGGTCTCCAGAAAATAAAAGAAATTGGGGACGACATGTAGAAAACACTATCTTCGGTCCGCGATTAAGCGGTCGACTTTTTCTTTGTCTCGGCAATTCTGTTGGGGAGCTGAAACCGCGGAGTTGCATGCGTTATTCAGATCTCGTCGAACATGGCAAACCTCATCCCAATACTTCCTGAACAATTCGCCTTTTATATCTACAAGTTTTTAGGAAATAACTGGCATACCCCATAGTTTTAGAAATATAGTTAGGAATTCAATTTATTCCTGTCAAGTTGTAATGGAAAATATAAATTTGTTTTTCTTCTTTTACATTTCTTAGCACTGTGGAGCCAATTCCTGACGGTATCGGAATCTCTCTTTTTATATATTATGTTTTTCCAATCAAATAATATAATTCAAATAGTAATGAGATTTTCAAATCAAAATACAGTATTTAACATTATCGTGTATCACTAGAAATAATATTTGTGATGTCAACACGGACTATAAGACGTATTTAACTCGCTGCCGGAAAAGTTATTGAGCGAGCGACTCCTTTTTACTCTTTTGTCACGGACCTCTGTTTTTTGTTGTTGTTTGTTTGTTTATATTTTTGGCTGTTACCTGGAGCAATGGAAGTCGCACCGTTTCACCGATCGATCTGAAATTTTGCACACATGTAGAGACAACCTTTTCTGTATGCAGACACTAATTTTTTTGAAATCCATTGATTGGCTAAATTTTAAATAAACATCTCCTGATAGGCTGAAAAATGAAAATAGTCTTCGATAAATTTGATCAAACTCATATTTTTGCATGGTCATAAGACAATTTTTTTTTCTTTTTACAAATTTTCATCCCAATCAGTAAAGAACGTATGAACTTATTGACATTTTTATTTGCTGTCAGAAATGAAGTATCAAAATGAATGTTTTCCAGTGCCAATTGAATTGAATCTGATTTGATTTATGTACCAGGGTGCTTAGATGCTATTTTCAAGTTTCGATGAAAAGCATATACTTTTATGTTGATTGAGTGGATCATATTTCAATTCAATATGGATGTATATGTTTTCTGTGCGCTGTGTACGCATTTCCGGTTCGAGAATTTGCACGATCCGTGCTCGCTCATCAACGCGTTACACTGAGCGTTTTCCTAGTATAGTTTATAGAACACAAACTCAGTAGGAGTGTGAATTGCATAGTGATGATTGGTGAGATTTTCTTGTGACACTTTGCACGTACCGCGAAAGTTCGAGTGCAACCGCATTGAAGTTGCCGCTGCCATTTGCAGCAGTTGCATGTCTCCTCCGCATGGAACTCGTACTGGTTTCCGCGGCACCGGAGTCGGTTTGCGTTGAGCTGCCTAGCCACTCTGCTGCACTCCCCGCGGTTTCTCCAGTCTAACTAGACCACCAACTATAAGTACCTGCACCATACAACAAGTTAATTAAATCTTCACTAACTATTTCTTTACCTGATATTGATATTTTTAATTCCGAGATGACGAAGTTGAGTTTCATCATCAAAGTTATAAACGTAATTAATGTGACGAAAATGAAAAAAACACGAACTACGTTTTTCATTTTCCAATTATTCTTTTCCAATTTCCTTGTCTTCTTTATACAGCAGCAAGTAATGTTAAAGCATTATTGTGATATTATTTTACACCGAGTCGTTTGAAAGACGACTTTCTAAGAGTTTATAGAACAATCTTTCGTGTTTATATGATAATTCATTAGGACGTTCAGGCGAACTAGTTGGAGAACAGGGATTTTGTAAGTGAACTGCGGGTTAGATAATAGGGACTTTGTAGGCGAACTGGTTAGAGAATAGGGACTTTGTAGGCGAACTGGTTAGAGAATAGGGACTTTGTAGGCTAGCTAGTTGGAGAACAGGGACTTTGTAGGCTGACTGGTTGGAGAATAGGGACTTTGTAGGCGGACTGGTTGGAGAATAGGGACTTTGTAGGCGAACTGGTTGGAGAATTGGGACATAACCTTCAAAGTCATATTCTTTAACCAGTTCACCTACAAAACTAGCTGGAGATTAAGAATAGGGACTTTGTAGGCTAACTGGTTGCAGAATAGGGACTATGTAGGTATTCCGTCGGCGTCAATCAAAGCAAGTTCAACGGCATAACAACGGATTCATTAAATTTGTATTGAAGCTTGTAAATCAGGTTTCATTCATGGAAGTTCGATTTTAGAAGACGTTGGACGACCTCTATTTCCCACTTGTATAATCAACTTGGCTCTGACAATGGAAGTGGCCATGTCGTGCTGTGTCGATCACGCGTGACTCACCAGTTATAGCTTTTAAATATATTTTTATGTGACGTACCCGCGTATGAAATGAATAGGCATATAAATATAGGACTCCACCATAAATCACAACACGGCCTTGTGTGCGAACAAAATATCAACGAATCAAAACTGCAACACACAAACCATATAAACAAAGTATCAAAGGAAATTACACTAGCTGAAAAAATATTAGATAATCCAATTTGAGTTTTCTGTGATATTTAAATAAATGTGTATGTATGAAGTAAACGAGAATCACATTAAAAACAACAGAAGCGAGCGCTTACGTTTGCCCCTTTTGATACGGACCTTTTTTTTCTTCTGTTAACTGTCGATATGCAAGTCGCACCGTTTACCGATCGATTTGAATTTTTGGACGCATGCAAAGACCAACTCTGTGGTTTGCAGACTGATTTTTTAATCCGTTCATTGGTTAAAATTAAAAAAAATCAAACTGGTCTTAAATATGTCTGATCAAATTCAAATTTTGCCTATTAATTAAGACCAACATTGTTCTAATTTTTATTTTTCAAATGTTTAGAAATTGCTTTGGTTTGTTAAAATTTAAAAAAATCTTCTGATTGGTAAAAAATGAAGAATGTTTCGATCCAGTTAAGATTTTACATACCTTTAGTATTAGTACTAAAGTCATCAGATTTTACACATTTTCAGACAAATCAGTCAATACTACATATTAAACCTATTTTGATTATTATGGCTCCATCGACCTTGATCTGCAAACTTTGCAAACCAAACTTGATTTGGTTTAGATTTAAATTTTGATTGAGTGGAGCTTTCATTTCAGTAGATATGTTTTCAGTATGTATACCTAGGAGGTTTAAATATATGGTACATATGATATATTTCAACATAATTGGTTTATACAAAATTTCTGTTCGAGGTTTTGCACTTATCGGTGCTCGCTCATCAACGGTTACACTGAACGTTTATAGTTTATATTAGTATTATATTATTTTGCTGTACTTGCTCAGAATGTGAGTATTACTCATTTTGTGAGTGTGCGTCATTTGCACATGCGCATACAAGTTGAGCGAAAACCGTTGATTCAAGTTCGATGGTGCGTTTGGAAATCTCCCGTCATGCTGAAAATTATTCCCATCCATGGACCTCTTTCAAAGGTATAGGATTGTAATAGGTTTGTTATTAATGTAAATGTTACATAATATACCGTGGTAAAGATGTGAGTGCGTGAGCTGGTGTGCGTGAGTGTCATATGAAATTGGATTGTTTGCGTGAGTGTAGAGCAATGTGAAAACTGCGTTCGTTATGTGCGTGAAAGATGACAGCAGGTGTGACGTCACTCACGCAGTCACCTCGCCTTCGAAACGACATTCTTTCTTCGACACCACGTGACACAGGCTTCATTCACGAAGAATTCGCATGCATTTGGGGATTTACTAGTAAAACAATGCGTAATTGAAACCACACCGAATGATCTTCTTTTTGGGAAATGTAAATATTCTTTTTGACTTTCCTTTTATCTGTTTTCTTTATTTCTCTCGAGAATAAAGTAAATTATGCATAGTACCTATGAATTCAGTAAAACCAGAAATGGTGCAGTTAAAACTTTGGTACTTAAAGTTCCAATATTATTGCATCATTCTACGAACCCACATTAGTAATCGTTCTCCTACCATAAAACAATGATTGTCCCAATAACTCTTCTCATGTTATGATGCATAAACTCGAGCTGTTCTCTTTTCGGATTTCTTATTTCCCTTCCGCGTATCAATTCATCGGCGTCGTGACGGAAGACGCTCCGGCGTCGCGGCGGAGGTGTCACGGGATCGCAGATGTCACGTGACCTGAACTCACGATTTACAAAGATGGCTGAAATTTAGAACGTGAACATTTTTTAAACATACATTAGCAGCACATGTGGGCTCCTCCAGCACCAACAATCACACATTCTAAATGGAGCCGACCGCCTGACAACTGGAGATAGTAAAATTGGGATGCAGAGTTTAAATTTGAACGCTCGTTTCACCGTCCGTTTAATTACAGTTGCAAAATACGTTCATTTCGTCGACCAAAAGGGTCGTGCAACTGTCACTCTATATTTTTCATTAATTCCTTGTGTAAAGATCTCGAGAACTGCTAACGAATAAACCTAAAGCTCTTTTAAATACGTATACTGTAATTCATATTACTGATATACCTATTCATTAACATGAGAGAACAAATATTGAAATTACGAAATACGGCATTTCGTCGGGGAATGTTTACTGTGTCCGTTTTAATAATAACAATAATCTCGTGGCAGCTTTTCATTATAATTCTGTTCCGACGTCCATCATTTTTGCGATGAAAATGCTTTTGAAATATCACCAGTAAGAGTATGACTGCAGCGATGGGGACAATTTGCTTTCGTTTCTACATGACAATGCATATTGTTCTGGGCAGCCTTTAGAAACGATGTACAGCACCGCCTACACATCAAAGCACTTTTTAAGGCATTAATCAAATATGAGCTTGGGAATCCTTACAAAAAACTGTATTGTAAAGTATTCTACTGGGCGGATTTACAGCAAAATGTTTTACTCCTTTGAGGCATTTACTTGTCTACGGAGAAATTCATTGCAACGACGTTAGATGGGTTTTAACAACCCACGACAGAGACAGTCTTTATTATGACATCAAGAGTGGGAATTCACTCGACTGATTTTATTAATATTAAAAAGTGTATGTGGCTCTAACTTATAAGTATGTGGCGTTTAATTTGAAAACTCTCAAGTTACGTTGATCAATATCATTCTGTGCTTTTAGAGTACCTAGGTCAGGAGTCAATTTATGATTCCTCATGTTAGCTCAAAACTAGTGTTTCTGAATTTACCTAATCTTTTGTAATTATGAAACCAGTCATTTTGAAAAAATCTCAGTATAACTATGTTTTGGACTCATATCAGTCAATTTGCAATTTCATGGTTAAAAATGTGTGTGACTGAAAATCGAAAATTTGCCTTCAAGCCTTATGCTCAAAGGTTCATGTATATATATTTTTTGATATGAACCATATCGGTTCATATGGGTTCATATAGGTTCATATAGGTTCATGCTTCATTAATCCCAAAAGTGTGGATATTTGTAAGAAGAGTTTGCTGTTCTAATCGATGCAGAGGTCCAGCTTGAGGAAGTATTCTTCAGCGAGTTTCAATAACTTTCTCTATGCGTGGAATCACTCTTCGTCAGACTCGGATCATTCTTTATTCAAACATAGATCGGTCACGTCAAGAGAACACTTTCAAACTGTAACTTGCGATAATAAAGCACGGACAGGAATTCGATTACCAAGACTTTAAACGGAGCAAGTTGGCTCATATGGCAATGCTCTGGACTTGCAGGCCGGAGGTCCCGGTCCGATTCCCGCGATCAACTTCAAGACCGCGGGTTTTTCGTGATTTCCATCAGTCGATAGGCCACGACCGCCTTCTTCCCATCGTTCATTTTATTTTATTTTTCATAATCATCACATTCAGAACTAGAATATAATTATAAATTGTTAGCATTTTCGAATATCTACACGACCTGAATCTCGACTGTAGAATATGATCTACTGCGATTGATTCGATGAAGATCAACGACAGATGAAATGTAAATTCTGTGCAACCAACCCGATATCTGCTCTCACCTAATATTATGGACAAAATCATGACACTGAACTATGCAAATCCTTGACTGCATTATACTGGTACACGGGTCAGGCTAATCCTAACATGTACTAGCGTTCGATTTGTGATTAATCCCGATAGGTTCACCCAGATTGTCTCTGCTCTGCTGTTATTGTTAACTATAAGTGCATTGTCACAAATATGAGAGAAGACAGTTCCGTTACCAGGCAACGCTGTACCAGCGAGCCATGCACTCTACTGAACCATGCACTAGTAGAATGTGGGTACATCTGGCACAAATATGAGAGAAGACAGTTCCGTTGCCAGGCAACGCTGTGCCAGCGAGCCATGCACTCTACTGACACATGCACTAGTAGAATGTGGGTACATCTGGCACAAATATGAGAGAAGACACTTCGTTGCCAGGCAACGCTGTGCCAGCGAGCCATGTACTCTACTGACACATGCACTAGTAGAATGTGGGTACATCTGGCACAAATATGAGAGAAGACAGTTCCGTTGCCAGGCAACGCTGTGCCAGCGAGCCATGCACTCTACTGACACATGCACTAAGTAGAATGTGGGTACATCTGGCACAAATATGAGAGAAGACAGTTCCGTTGCCAGGCAACGCTGTGCCAGCGAGCCATGTACTCTACTGACACATGCACTAGTAGAATGTGGGTACATCTGGCACAAATATGAGAGAAGACAGTTCCGTTGCCAGGCAACGCTGTGCCAGCGAGCCATGTACTCTACTGACACATGCACTAAGTAGAATGTGGGTACATCTGGCACAAATATGAGAGAAGACAGTTCCGTTGCCAGGCAACGCTGTGCCAGCGAGCCATGCACTCTACTGACACATGCACTAAGTAGAATGTGGGTACATCTGGCACAAATATGAGAGAAGACAGTTCCGTTGCCAGGCAACGCTGTGCCAGCGAGCCATGTACTCTACTGACACATGCACTAGTAGAATGTGGGTACATCTGGCACAAATATGAGAGAAGACAGTTCCGTTGCCAGGCAACGCTGTGCCAGCGAGCCATGTACTCTACTGACACATGCACTAAGTAGAATGTGGGTACATCTGGCACAAATATGAGAGAAGACAGTTCCGTTGCCAGGCAACGCTCTGCCAGCGAGCCATGCATTTTACTGACACATGCACTAAGTAGAATGTGGGTACATCTGGCACAAACTTTCTTCAAGATATGTCACGACTTGTTGAGCTTAGTCATCAAGAAATATGAAGAACCGGTCCCATTCAGATTAATTATATTAAAAAATTGATAGAGATTTATTTTCTACTCATCATTTCAATTAGTAGGATTTATCGCATCGATGCGATTACCTGCGGCGTTTTTGCTGGTGACACATAAATCATTGAAACACAACGGACAATTAAATGTATTGTGACGTATTTAATTTGTACGCAATAAAAGCTACAATTGAAATTGAAATTGGAATTAATATTGAAGTGTGTTTATTATTCTATGCCAATAACTTTACAAATAGCTATCGATCATTAATTTGAACGCAATTTCCGACTAGGTTGTATTTACATTTGCCTGGGGCTGGGACAACACGGTAGTAATTATTTGCTATCCCACCTCAAAGGCAATAATATTCACTGTTCTTCATTACAACAGGATATTTGCCATCCCGTGGTCGCAAAAGAGAGCGATGGTTGCGATTGGTTAAGCTTGTTTGCCAAATGTACACATGAGTTGCTACTTAGTCTCAGACGAGCGAAATCTATTCTAATTTCCACGCTAATTCACTCGCTTCTCTCTCTCTCTCTCTCTCTCTCTCTCTCTCTCTCTCTCTCTCTCTCTCTCTCTCTCTCTCTCTCTCTCTCTCCTCTCCTCTCTCTCTCTCTCTCTCTCTCTCTCTCTCTCTCTCTCTCTCTCTCTCTCTCTCTCTCTCTCTCTCTCTCTCTCTCTCTCTCTCTCCGTTCCTAACAGCGAGACTAAATTTTCTTTCATCATGTTTCTTCGTGCGAATGACGGGCACTGTTGTCACATCTCTTTTGATCTCAATCATGTGTATTTGCATGAACGATTTCAAATGTATTTTATCTGGAGATAATGACAACATGTTTCGAGTTTTTTTAACTCGTTTTTCATGATATTGTAAGCAAATACGTAACAAAGAGAGATTGGATTTTTTCACCTCAACCAAGTGTCAATATTTCAATGCGGTGTAAAATGGGGAAACAGTTTACACGCTGTTTTGTTGCCGATTACAGTTTCCTCGGAAAGTTCTCTCGTTGTAGCGCCGTGGGGGAACATGTTTAAAACATGTTCAATCCCCACGTTCTTTTCTCCCATGAATCATCAGGACGTACAGCATTAGCTTTATTCCCTCTGCAAAGGAGACACACTGGTTGAACTCCTTCTGGTAGGTTTTGTGAAGAGAGCCGAATTGTGTTTGCAAAGTTCTCTGCGGTTGCTAATTTAAATACGGCCCCAATGTTTTCTTCGCAAGTAGAATTGGAAGGTTTCTTGATCGCCGTAGGCCGGCAGCATTCCGTCACTCGGGCAAGAACTGGTCGCGCTTTTTTCATAGCCTTACTCGGCCATTACGCCAGTACTTCATTAAATGTGTGCTTAATGAAGTTTTTTGTTTCCTCTTACTTTGCAAAGATAGTCCAGGGGTTTTAAATCTAAGTGTCAAAAAAGTGATTTGCGTGCTTTTAAACTAGGATACAGCTCTGTTAAATTAATATTTTTATATCTCAAATCCTAGGGGAAACTCTGAATGCTTCAGCTTACCAATGTGAGTTTTATAAAGTCATATTTTAAAGCTTTTTCTGAAGACTATAAGAAAGATTCATAACTGAGTTTTAATTATCGCAAAGTACTCTTATATAGATATATGTATTGAAACTGGGAATGTGAGCAAAGGATAACGAGGAACTGCTCAAAAGCCTCTTGCTGTAAGTCACAACAATTTTTAATGTAATTAAACATTTCATTCTGAAGTGATTACGTTAATTGAGATGTTTTGGATGATTGATTTTGAATAATCATGTTTCTTAATTTTGAGACGCGTGGCATCGTTTTGGTTATAATACTTGAGATATAGTCAGGAATACACAACATGTTCAGGCCCTCAGACCGATTACTGAAACTGACACTCATCTCACTTCTGTTATTTGAGAAACTCATGCGTGTTCAAGAGTCAACTTTCAGTCTCTTGTGACACAGCATATTTATTTTTATATTTCACAAAAAGATTGTTTTATACAGTTTGTTTTTAGAGCAAGTTATAAAAGCTTTTTAGCTTTTTTACCAGAATTTTTAATCTCACTGAATAATGATAATGATAATGATGATGATGATAATGGTAATGATAATGAATGAAGGGTAATACGGTGATCGTAGGTTATATATTACGGAATTTCAAGCAAAACTCTTGTTGTGAAAGTGACAACAATGAACACGAAAGGCACTCATCAATTAATATTGATGTGTATTGAATGCAGGCTTATTTGCTCTCCGGAAACTTGAGAATATAAACTGGAATTAACTGTTGTGTTTGTTTATGGAGTCCGACGTTGAAGCCTTTGAGTCATGTAATTGGTTTGTCGCTCTCGAGTCACATGGATATAACATCACCTTTTTTCCTGTTAGCGCCATTGCCGTAATTACAAAGGACCTGATACGGGATTTGCATTTTCTTTAGTCTTCTCCTTCTCAATTTTTCGTAAGTTTTCAACAAACTGAAACTCAACTCAACAAGGTATCGTATTCTAACGCTTCGTAAAAATCAAATCGTTAAGAATTAATTTATCTTTTGTGCCGTTTTGTTTGATCATTGATATTAGAGAGCAAAAATATTCAGAGATCGGATTTCAACCACGTAACAATGCTCAAATTTACGATATTCTATTTTTGACAATCTTATATGTAAAATAAATTAGTACCTACTATACTTCATTGAATATTTGATAGACAACCTGACATTTGAAATTACTTGAATAGAAGGAGAATAATAAAAGTTTGGTGTATGTGGGGTGGGGATCCGTTTATCTCGACGATCTAATTCAGAAACACTATTTTACTCGGCAACTATTCATCTATTTCATGATTTTGATGAATATTGGAACGAGTCGAGACTGCATTAAAGATTTCATCTTCTTGAAAATGTCTCAGCAGATGAATATTCTAGAAGTGATTTCCCGTGAATTTATAAAATCGACATTCGCGACATTTACTATTCCTCCGTGGACGATGCATCAGCGAGAGCATAAATCGCGCGCAGTAAACGCCGGGTCTGAGTGATTCTGATGCGATATGTCAAACTGAATCTCGACAACTTAGTCGTTGACGACTCGTGACGGCGAAGATGTGACGTCACAAGTAGGCGACGTTATTTAAGTGCGAGATGTCAGCGTCCTGTATCTATATTACGAACACTTTTTTATGTGGGCTTATAGTCGAGTTTTGATCATAATTGGAAATTGATGACGTCATTGCAGGGAGGATGTTAGTTCGAGGATTTTGTGAACTTTAAGAGGATTTAGAGCTTTGGATAGCACTTATTAAATCAAATATATGCACAATCTAGATAGTTGACACAATCTAGATAGATAGAGTATAGCTGATCAAGCAGCGCCATATTTTACCCTATAGACCGTATAGAACGCTATTTCTGACGCGTTTATAAGCGAGCCACATTTGTACATATATAACATGCTGTGCACGAGTTTGTATATACTATGGAGTGAAAACGAACTCAGTAATTTGGAAGTAATATTCTGTGCATTTACTTATAGCATCGATTGATAATATAATTGATAACGCTTTTAGTTCCTGACCGAACTCGACGATAACTCGAAAAATATGATATAATATTTGTCTCAATGTCCATACAAGAAAACGGTTTATTTTCACTATCAGTCAGATAATTTTGCTCAAAAACGTTACTCCATTAAAACATTTCAAATATATTGATTTATCGGTATGACCAGAGCCTTGAAAACAAAGTAAAAAGAGAAAGTGGCGATAAAGTGCAATGTAACGCGCTCGCCTTGCAAAGTAGTTTATTGTAATGAGCCAGACTGTTCAGAGATCTGGTGAAATGATACTCCTGTCAAGCACTGCGCTCCGCAAACTCGCCGCGACTTCCTAATCCTGATGTGCGATTTGTCCTTTTGTACATTCTCGATCAGGATAGTTCTCTGAAACCCCGCAATGGTCGGATTAAGGGGATTTCACAGAGCACACACACGGAGTGAAACTAAACTAACTCAGCGGAGATTCCTTCCAATGTCATCTGATAAAAACTAGTATAATGGGAAATGATTTGATGATATGATGTTTTTCTCGCGAGAGGGTAATAAATCACATGTTTCGAGGAATGTTGCCAAGACATGCGCATTCAACTCGCATTTATCAACCTGAGCAACGAGAAGGAAGCAACAAGAACTCAGAAAGAGAGGTGTTTCTGGTCACTGTTCGGTCTCACAGCATATTTCACTTTTCTCACCCATCAAGTAATCTATTCATTCATCAGAATGGAACACATAAGATGAATGGAACAAAACATTAAATTCAATTCAATTCTAAACTTTGCAGTCATAATTTTAGTTTTATTCGAGAAAATAAGGAACACGGCTGCACTCTGGTGGATTCTGTGGTACTAGTTCTGGGGGCGGATCAGGGCGGACGTCAGGGGCACATTTTTATTAAAAAATCTGCTTTATTGTTAGTTATGGCTAAAAAAGTAAACTTATAACTAAATTTAAATTTATATTTTTTCTTTTTCACTGCACTTGGAAGCACGAATTGTCCAAATAAAAAGTGCATCTCTCAAGTTTCTAATAGCTTTCTTGTCAGAAGTGGCAGCATCACATGTCACTTATTTGCTCAAATAGAGTACATGTCGAGGTACAATTGATTATTAACTACAAATACGTATTCATAGATTTTCTGTGGTATATTAATGTACATTGATTGCATTGACTGATTTCATCATTTGATAGATATGATTCAATGCATTTGAATAATGCATTTTATATAAAGCCGCTCATCATATTCATAAAATGGAATTGAGCAAGCGAAACGAGTCTCTCTTTATTTTCTTTGAACAATAGTCTCTTTTTTGTGTCTGCTAGGGTGGGATAATGGAGCTGAAATTTATCACACAAATAAAAAATACATGTGGAAAATGGAAATCATCTTAAAATATTTAAACCCAAAGATCTGATTGATGAAAAAACGAAAATAACCCGATTTTCAGGTTCACATTTTGTAAACACTTTAAACTTACTGACCTGCAAATAGCTTCAGCTATGCGACACTTGAAACTGACAGTTGGAAAATCGCCGAGAAAAATATTATATAAAGTTGGCTACTCGGTCGGTTATATTGGAACGCGAGCCTGGGAAAATGAATTCGGAAAGAAGAGAGGAGTTGAAAATAAAGGGGAAGTGAATCCACACCAGACTTTGATCTCGTCAACTCCGTTACAATTGAATATCTTCGATTTCAAATCGGACTTTATTGAAAAAAAATCCAACTGTTCATCCGCATTCGATGTTTATACTGTTACTTTCAATTTTCTTTATTTTTTCATTATAAAAGTAATTTCCCTTCTTTATGGGAATCGATTGATTTCTTTCCTCTTCTTTCTGCTCCATGTGTTTGTGATCTCTGACAAACAAAAGGTTGTCCGAGAAACGACTCACATGTGACGTCATTGCTCTCTTTGTTGTCTTCAACGAACTTTGTCTCTTTGTTTTCTTTATTTTCTTCATAAGACTTCATGTGAGAAAGTATATCAAATAATATCAAATCAAATGATCAAATGTTACACTTTTTGTACTCATCCAAACTTGAGTAACGTCAACGCATGTCAAAAGATGAATATTAAAAAGGATTATGAAGTTCAATCTAAAGAAGGTGGTAGGGGACCAAGGTGAGAGGGTGTACTTACACCCACCCACGCTTAAAAATGGCAACGGATATTACTTGTCAACATCCCGAAGTCAAGTCTCTATTTTACAGATTCTTACCAGGTACGTCCTCATTCAATCTAAGAATTTCTCAAGTGAAAAATGGGAAGTAGAAAATTCTCGCAAGAGCAAGGACCAAGTATTATAACACGCTTGCCTTGATTCATACAAATAATTTCTATTTTAGTACCTTTCTTTCTTTCGTTCGTCTTATTTCGAAATACAAGAATCTCTGAAATTGAATATTCAAAATAACGTATCCACTTCTTACTCCGAGCAGCTATTCTTCTCGTCGTCCATCCTCTTATTCATCTTGAAGTTTGCCTTTGTGCGGAAGATATTATTTCAGTACACAACATCTAATAGAATGGAGGTCGAGATTGTATGATTTCCTAACTTTAGGATGGTACGACGGAAGGGTGCTTCACATTGTGCGGATATTATTATCGTTGAGTGTAGGAAAATCAAATCCGACTCTCTCTCTCTCTCTCTCTCTCTCTCTCTCTCTCTCTCTCTCTCTCTCTCTCTCTCTCTCTCTCTCTCTCTCTCTCTCTCTCTCTCTCTCTCTCTCTCTCTCTCTCTTCGGGAAGCATTGTACTACTCGAGCCGCAGAGATCTGTGGGACGATTTGCACAGAGGTTTTGCCAATAACAAACGACAATAAATCTCTTAATGACATAACAATCGTTACGAAATTAAGACCTAATAAAATACGCGGCTGATAACTCAATAATAACTCTGTATTCTGAATGTTGATTTAAACCTCTTTCATCAATTTGAACAAAGCTCTCGATGCTGAAGGTATAATTTACCGACTTGTGACCCTAACCAAACTGCCATCAAGAGGTTTAATTGATGAATTAATAATGTGCTTTATATCGAGACACTTGACTTTTCCCGTCAACCTCAAGTCAGGCTATTTGCAAACGCTGGAAATATCAATACTAAAGAGAGAATAATCAGAGGATTTTAAAAAGAAACAACAAAATACATCAGTACAGAATGTTCTAAGATAATAAAAGGGAACAAATACAGCACATATTATTATTGCTTTAAAAAATAAATGAATGTAAAATGAGAATGAATCAATACAATAGATGGATACAAATACAGCACATATTGTTATTTATATAAAAAATAAACGAATATAAAATGATAATGATTCAATCCAATAAATGGAAACAAATACAGCACATATTACTATATAAAATAAACGAATATAAAATGAGAATGATTCAATACAATAAAAAGAAACAAATACAACATAATAATATTACTGATATAAAACGTTCAGGCCATCGAAAGCTTCTGCCAATCTCCAATTCGAAACGCCAAACGTTGAGTGTCACATCTAACTTGAATAATGTCGATTCGAACCGTAGTGTTGACGGCTCTTCGCCTCGACCTGTCACCCACCGCATCCACAAAGACATCCACACAGACATCCACACAGACATCCACACAGACATCCACGCAGACATCCACACAGACATCCACACAGACATCCACACAGACATCCACACAGACATCCACACAGACATCCACACAGACATCCACACAGACATCCACACAGACATCCACACAGACATCCACACAGACATCCACACAGACATCCACACAGACATCCACACAGACATCCACACAGACATCCACGCAGACATCCACACATACATCCACACAGACATCCACACAGACATCCACACAGACATCCGCACAGACATCCACACAGACATCCACACAGACATCCACACAGACATCCGCACAGACATCCGCACAGACATCCACACAGACATCCACGCAGACATCCAGACAGACATCCACACAGACATCCACACAGACATCTACACAGACATCCACACAGACATCCACGCAGACATCCACACAGACAGACATCCACACAGACATCCACGCGGACATCCACACAGACATCCACGCATACAGCCACACAGACATCCACACAGACATCCACGCAGACATCCACACAGACATCCACACAGACATCCACACAGACATCCACACAGACATCCACGCAGACATCCACACAGACAGACATCCACACAGACATCCACACAGACATCCACGCAGACATCCACACAGACATCCACGCATACAGCCACACAGACATCCACACAGACATCCACGCAGACATCCACACAGACATCCACGCAGACATCCACACAGACATCCACACAGACATCCACACAGACATCCACACGAGTAGGTGATCATGCATCATGCACAACATTCTCGATCTCACAACGCACCAAGAAATGCAAAGTATTACGATGAAAAGATGAACATGATACTATTTGATAACGCAATGACCAAGCACGTTAGTCGCTAGTCCTAGTGGGCAGTCAAACGATAATACTGTACATTAACATTATTTCATTAACAAACAATTAAAATATCTGCTGGTGAACATAGCAGTGTTCAATTTTCTAAATACCGAACAATAGAGAGGTTTTCTAAATACCGAACCATAGAGGTTCTATGACTGAACCTCTAGTTCAAAATAAAATGAAAATTACAGTTGTTATGCATACAAAAATATATAAGACGGAATTTATAAACTGTCACAATAGGTTTGTCATTCCATCAAGAGCACTTTGCATTACTTCGTTCTTTTTATCATTTTTGTGTCTAAAAACTTGTTTAAAAGACATTTTCGCCCACCAAGTGCAACTTTCTATGCGTGAATAACAGAAATGTCCGATGAACAAACGAACGAATGCCTGTGGAGAAGACCATAATGAATTCTCAAAACTAATGAAACAAGTGGAAGAGGAACAATGGCATCTAACTTTCTATCGTTCCTTCATAGAAATAAGTTTTTACTTTAATATCAATATAAAACTTGGGATTGATTTAAAAGTTCCGATTCCACTTTTCTTGACTCTGAGTCTACGCGTGGTTCTTCTTCTCAATCATCGTAGAAGTTGAATGCAAATATAAGCACTTATTTGTTTCTTTTTAATTCAAAATAAGAAGTATTCTGTGTTTTGGAAAGAAGTCATATATCAATTCTTAGTTGATATTTAATTCTCGAGAAAGAAGATTCTTATGTATCGAAGTCGACGAAAGAGAATCCCATTTTTAATATCACCCCAAACAAGTAAACTTCAAATATTCTTCTTGGCCTTAGGCCATGTGGGCCTAGTAAAACCCGTACCTACATGTTGTCCCGGCATTAGCTGGGAAAAGATGCAATCAGTGCTAAGTACTTGGAGATTAGTAAAGAACAAACTCGTCAAAGACGGTGAATAATTATTTCATCATAAGGTAAATTAGAGTGTGGAATGAGACATGCCCAGGGCCATTCCATCTTAAAGCATCTACTTCAGTAACATTCTCAAGTCTTGGCAGCACTCATGGCCAACGAAAACATGTGCATTATTTAATAACTAGGGTTGCAAATTCGCTAATTTTTTAGGATTTTGTTTCTTCAAATGTACGAAATGTAATTTTCTTATTTAATATTTTCCCTAAACATAGTCTGCAGGCCGGCTAGAAAATTAAGTTGAATCTTAATATTTTATCACAGCGGAACTCAGCGGAACTCTCTGGGGTTTCACTTCTCCTCGTCTGATCAGTTCAGGTCTCCAACATACAGTGCAGCAACATTAAAAAATAATCTTATCTATGGCTCAATCTCAAGTATTTGAAATCTCTCCTTCCAATCAATATAATTCCACTTTTAGTGTGGTAATATCTGTGCTATTCATTATTTCCCGATCAAGGCGTCTGACAGACCTCAAAGTAATGCAACAATGAGGTGTGTTTGTGTGTTGGACGAAGTCTTCTATGAGACCCGCGAGATATTTTCTGGTAAAAAGATGTATAATTCTGATACAGAGTGTATTTTATATTCATGCCTCAATGCAATAGGTTGAGGCATTAAGACCTATTAAGAAAATATGCTCCATTTCGAATTAAAAACTCCAACATTTTTACTCTAAAGAAATTCACGACTCCGAACCGCGGCAGAGCTATTGGGAAAGACATTCGAAAACATAATCTAGTTCTATCAAACATATATTTCACTCAAAATGTTAAAACTGGAATTTTAAACAATTCACATTTTCTCCCATTAATGCAGGCTTTGCCAAAAAAATATTCGCGACCCGCATAGTTTCTACAACCAACGTTCACATCAAACAACCAAGTGAAACAAACGCATTGCGTGGAAGTGTTGGTCCATGTTATTATCAGGTTGTTTCCTTCCGTCCGCATATAGCACGTATTGCATATTGGTCAATTTTAAAAGATAAAAGTGAGAAGGAAAAAAACATTTAATTAATCTGTCTAGTACTAAATATTGAGTGGCGTCCAAGACCAGACATTGATTAATTATTTATCTAATTTGTTTTGGATATTACGAATTCGCAACATTTTAGTTCACGTGGAAAAAACAGCAGTAGTTTTACATTTGGTGGCAGAAGAGGGATCGATTATTTTCTTTTTATTATAATAGCAAGCTTTCATGCTGATATTAATGAATGATGAAGAAGATTAATTAATATCATCGTCTGAGATTAATGGTTGGAAGAGAGTAGCTAATTGGTGTGGAAGAAAATCGTAATTGGTCTCCAAGTGCTTGCTTTGCGATGGTTGACCGCACAGTGTTGGCGGCTGCCCAAAACTCGTTCCTGTCAACTGTACTTAAGTCAAGGGTATTATTTACTTTGCCTTCTACACTTGTTTTAATGAAGGCTTTCAATTCAATAAACTTAAAGTTTGCTATTAAAGCTCTAGTCAGATGTCTCTTCAAATTCTAACTTTCATCTTTGCGCGTGATTTTATAAAAAAAAACGAGTTGAAAATGCATTTTATAATCGATATTGAAAGGTTCTTGATGAATACCTATTATGTAAATCGGTTCATAATTATAGATTATGAGTCAGAGGTAATTACTTTAAGCTCTCAACGTCTAAAGTATTAACGACATTACTCGTAGCGGTAGCTTCGTATTTCATTAAAATTCAAGTATTGCCATAATTATAGGATATACATTCTAAAACATTTACATTTTATTACATAAAAGTTTTACAGCTCTCCTTTGAAGCATTCCACTATACGAGCGATCTACTTTTGTTAACGCTCAGAAATGCATGGCTCCTGCATACTTTTATCTGTCTGTCGTCAGATTCCAGCATTAGATGTATACATTTACAATATAAATGCGAGAGCGAGTGTTGATTGTGATGTTGTCGCAGGTTACAACACGTACACGTACAACGAGTCTGCGCACACGACGCGTGTCATGTACATGCGAGAGCGAGTGTTGATTGTGATGTTGTCGCAGGTTACAACACGTACACGTACAACGAGTCTGCGCACACGACGCGTGTCATGTACATGCGAGAGCGAGTGTTGATTGTGATGTTGTCGCAGGTTACAACACGTACACGTACAACGAGTCTGCGCACACGACGCGTGTCATGTACATGCGAGAGCGAGTGTTGATTGTGATGTTGTCGCAGGTTACAACACGTACACGTACAACGAGTCTGCGCACACGACGCGTGTCATGTACATGCGAGAGCGAGTGTTGATTGTGATGTTGTCGCAGGTTACAACACGTACACGTACAACGAGTCTGCGCACACGACGCGTGTCATGTACATGCGAGAGCGAGTGTTGATTGTGATGTTGTCGCAGGTTACAACACGTACACGTACAACGAGTCTGCGCACACGACGCGTGTCATGTACATGCGAGAGCGAGTGTTGATTGTGATGTTGTCGCAGGTTACAACACGTACACGTACAACGAGTCTGCGCACACGACGCGTGTCATGTACATGCGAGAGCGAGTGTTGATTGTGATGTTGTCGCAGGTTACAACACGTACACGTACAACGAGTCTGCGCACACGACGCGTGTCATGTACATGCGAGAGCGAGTGTTGATTGTGATGTTGTCGCAGGATTCAACACGTACACGTACAACGAGTCTGCGCACACGACGCGTGTCATGTACATGCGAGAGCGAGTGTTGATTGTGATGTTGTCGCATGATTCAACACGTACACGTACAACGAGTCTGCGCACACTACGCGTGTCATGTACATGCGAGAGCGAGTGTTGATTGTGATGTTGTCGCAGGTTACAACACGTACACGTACAACGAGTCTGCGCACACGACGCGTGTCATGTACATGCGAGAGCGAGTGTTGATTGTAATGTTGTCGCAGGTTACAACACGTACACGTACAACGAGTCTGCGCACACGACGCGTGTCATGTACATGCGAGAGCGAGTGTTGATTGTGATGTTGTCGCAGGTTACAACACGTACACGTACAACGAGTCTGCGCACACGACGCGTGTCATGTACATGCGAGAGCGAGTGTTGATTGTGATGTTGTCGCAGGTTACAACACGTACACGTACAACGAGTCTGCGCACACGACGCGTGTCATGTACATGCGAGAGCGAGTGTTGATTGTGATGTTGTCGCAGGTTACAACACGTACACGTACAACGAGTCTGCGCACACGACGCGTGTCATGTACATGCGAGAGCGAGTGTTGATTGTGATGTTGTCGCAGGTTACAACACGTACACGTACAACGAGTCTGCGCACACGACGCGTGTCATGTACATGCGAGAGCGAGTGTTGATTGTGATGTTGTCGCAGGTTACAACACGTACACGTACAACGAGTCTGCGCACACGACGCGTGTCCCAGACGAGATCCTAAGCGTCACGTACGACGACGGCAAATGGAGCAAACCGTATTACGATTGCGGCGGCGGGAACATCTGGATGTTGACTTACACCGTACCCTTCTTCGGCTACAGCAACGACACCTACTTCTTCAAGTGAGTAGATAGAGATCAAAGCAAACGCATGTGGTTATCGACTCCAGCAAATTACTAGATCTACTTATCGATCGTGTAACTTGTATTTTGAGATGTAGTCCTAAGAGGCAAACGGAAGCGAGCGGAAATCGCACGATTCGTCAGAGCGTTTTTTTGAAATATTGTCTTCCCACTAAATAATTTTAAAAAATCAGATAGTAACGACCCATAACAGCTTAATAGACTAAATAATGCCGCAAACTGGAGTTCATTATGACCTCTGGTATGACCTCAAAGTGTTAAATACGATATTTTTAGTAAAATAATAAATAATAATCGTATTTAACACTTTGAGGTCGCACCAGAGGTAATAAAATACTCCAGTATGCGGCATTATTTAGTCTATTAGGCTGTAATGGGTCGTTACTATCTGATTTTTTAAAATTATTTAGTGGGAAGACAATATTTCAAAAAAACGCTATGACGAACCGTGCGATTCCCGCTCGCTTCCGTTTGCAACACTTTAGCGGAGCAAGGCGAAATACGAAATGTTCTGGACTACATCTCAAAA
>OW203762.1:52270978-52492786 GCA_934045905.1 Leuctra nigra | reverse complement strand
CGAGAAAACAGTGAAATTACACCACTTTCTGATTCTGAAGATGATGATGATTCTGATGATATCACGAAACGTCGCTATCACCGCCACAGCCTAAACGGCTGAACCGATCGACCTGAAATTTTTACCACATGTGCACTTTTGGCGTCTGAGGTGCCTTTTTATAAAACCAACCGGAAGCCGCCATTTTGAAACCGGAAGTGACGTCATAACTCAAAAACGTCTGGACCGATTAGAACGAAATTAGCGCCATTCGATTTAGATGGTCATCTATATGAAGTATCAATAAAAAAAATATTATTTTCTTATTTTCTAAACCGGAAGTGACGTCATAAATACGCAATATTTAACTTATTTCAACAAATTATACTTAAAATACGTACATAATTAACTTACATTGTAACATAGACAATACAATTTATATATTCAAGGTAGCAGTGTTCTCGGCCGCCATTCCTGAAACCGGAAGTGACGTCATATATCTAAAACGCCTGTACCGATTGCAACTGAACTAGCTCCTGCGTATTCATTCTGCTATTTATTTTAAAAATCAATTGTGAAAAATGAATAAATAAATTAATGGTACCGGAAATGGCGGCAGGAACCACTAAATGAAACCGGAAGTGACGTCATATATTACAAACGGCATGACCGATTTTACGGAAATATAGGGATTAGGAATTCAGATGGTCGTTCATGAAGGTATCAACTAGATAAAACTAGATTGTTTTCTTATTACCTATACCGGAATTCGGCCGCTATTTCAAAACCGGAAGTGACGTCATGTATCGAAAACGGCTGGATCGATTATAACGAAACTTAAGCTATTCTTCTTGGATAATCATTTTCATCTTATACCAAACGCAACTTTTCATAGTAACCAAATCGGTTGAGGCGTATTTTTTTAAAGAAATTAGTCCCTGCTCGGACATGTGCTACAAGCTGTATGAATAAACTAACAAAAGAAGTGATATCCCAGAAAAAACACTCCGTGTAAAAATACCAGCCAAGTCTCTTTAACTATAAAAAAAAATAGAAGAAATCTAAAAATTCAGCACTGAAAAGGAGTGATATCAAAAAAGGAGCCAAGTCAACGAATTTTCCAAATTTTAATCGTACCATTGAAATAAAAATATCAACCCCCGAGAAATACTTAAAAAAAGGACTTGGCGCATCGTTTTTTTAAAGACATTTTTCTATTCTTAAGCTTATGCCACTCACATACTACGTAGTTCAGAAATGCCTAGAAAAATTGGGACAAAACTTTCAAATTAAATATTGAACATTCTGTAAAATATTTTAAATTTAAATATAAGTACGCAAAGAAACATAGCATTGTCTTACAAGCAATAAATACAGAACAGTTGTGTTTGTGATTGGTAGGTACCTATAGTTTTGTGGGTACATCAACATACCTACTACAGCATTATACTTTGAACCTTCTCGCCGTGTAATTAATTGCTATTAATTAACATTTTATACCAAAAAAATTCATAAATTACATAACGTATTACTTTAGATAAAAATCTAGTCAGTAATTATTTGAGCAGCATGGCTCAGTGCACTAGTCACTTATACAAATCTCATTGACGGCCTTCTTGTAATGAGCGCTTTCGCTATTTCCCTCAGTCACGATATTGAGAAGTATGATTGATTAATATGACCCTAGAAATAGTGGCAATAACGAATAGACTAGGCCGCTTCCGTTTATTCGTTATTCGTTTATCCGTTTATTTCCTCTGAATATTGACAAAATACCAAAACTGCCAGTAGGTAAGAGTACTAGTTATATTAAAACGTAGTATGATTCGTCGATAATGAATGTGAAATACTCAGGAAAATATACTTGTAGAGTTCTTCCTATACTTTTAGGATAGAAAAGTGTCTTTAAAAAAACGATGCGCCAAGTCCTTTTTTTAAGTATTTCTCGGGGGTTGATATTTTTATTTCAATGGTACGATTAAAATTTGGAAAATTCGTTGACTTGGCTCCTTTTTTGATATCACTCCTTTTCAGTGCTGAATTTTTAGATTTCTTCTATTTTTTTTATAGTTAAAGAGACTTGGCTGGTATTTTTACACGGAGTGTTTTTTCTGGGATATGTTCTTACTTCACCAATTCTAAGGCTGAAACTATGATATGTAAGAGAAACACGAGAATGAGAACCAAATTTGTCTCGAGGTTTTCCTCACAATTCATGCAGCCGTTCATTTCTCTTAACTTGGAGCTGAGACTGGAGATGGACATCACAAAGCATAATGAAGCTAATATAAATGTACGAACAAAATGGAAATCTTGCCAGCATTTACTATCTTAATAAATCAAGATGCAAGCGCAGTTAAGAGCTTATTTTATGGAGAAATGCACTCGATTCATAACATTAATGAATGAATTATCCATCTAACATAATGGTGCAAACTTAATTTCTATTATGACAGCTTGAGCTTAAAGAAGCAATTTAGGACTGTATATGTAAAGTTACTCAAATGAAGTACAGACAAAGCGTGATTCGCAGAGGCTTGCATATTTCTTCTTTAGCTGGCTTGCGAGACTTAGACCTCGAGTTGGATATTTGGTTCTCACTCGTAGAGCTTTCTTCTGCTCTTGTGCAGAGCTCTCTTTAGCCCTTGGTTGTTTGCATGAAGTCCTGTCGACATTGTTAAGTTAAACAAATATGCCTCCATTTATATCCATTCCGAGACTTGATCCGAACGGCAACGGCATTGTCCTGGATCCAGTGGATTTGCTGCTAGTTGCATTCAGGGTTCATACACAATAGAGCCGCTGTGGATGAAATTCCTTCACATCGTTCTGTCATAATTTGCCGAAGTTTATTAATTACATAAATCATTAATAATTATCCGATAAATATCTCGTGGGAATTATTTTCTCGTGGATCAGTTGTGTTTGAGTTGAGATTCCGAGCATGACTCGATGTAACTTTGAGGTTGATAATACTTTTAACGTTTTCTCAGCGTGAAGTCGACTGTGCATCAGGTAATTATCGGCAATCCACTGAGACTAAACTTCCAGAGCGCAGTTGTAGCAGATAAAGGCTCACAACTAACTGCCGTGCATTTGTCTTTGTCAATCTATTGTCAAACGAACGAACATTCAAACTAAGTGGAGGCGGAGTTTGACGACGAATAATGGTGCTATTTGTAAGTTTATCTTAAGATCTCTTCAGCACTTAAAATCAAGCTACACATTTTTATTTACGAGAAAGCAACAGTAAGATCCATCAAAATCTCTGTAATACGTCCAACAAAGTCGACGCCTTGAACGCGCATTGTTGAGAGTCTGAAGTAAGTTTACGTTGGAATGTTGACGCTTGTATAACATTAATTGTCAAAACATTTACATCGACAAGATGCGTGCGGTAATTGTTGTAGGTAACAAGGCACTGCAAGATTAAAGACGGAGAACAATAGGCACCGAGAGTTCGCCACGAGTGAGAGAAATTAGCAACTTTTGTGGGAAGATCGTCAACTGTTTTATTTCTCATTGGCCGTGACCTAGCAACCGATCAGATGTCAACAAATGTACTCAAAATATTTCGGAATCAAACTAAGTCGCGCAAATTAATATTGTGATCAGATTCAGTGAAATTGTGAACACTTTATTATTAATATTTTGTAGGCGAATAAACATTAGATAAACATGTGTAAATTTTAAGAATTGATAATGCGTAATATGTGCAGCAACATAACATATAACTGCAGCGACTTGGACGCCTTGCCAAAAGGTAAGCTTCCTTCCCACAGATTAGGTGGCTCTGTCTGTACTTTTTACAGTGCCATCTGTTGTCTAAACACGCTGCCTATTGTCTTGGGAAGATGCCTCAGAATTACTGACGACCAAGGAGCAGTCGACAGGCTAGAATGCAGACTTTACGAAGCTTGCTAAAGTCGTTCAAGTGAATCAAATTATAATGATTTGAAAATTGCAACACAAAGAAAGCAGAGAAGGAGGGATGGTCGATATAATCATTCCCTCCAACAAATGTACACTCCAATAAAGCAATATTTTTGGACGTTTCACAAACTTTAGTTTATGCAAAATAGCAATATTTCAATCACTATTCATTTAGTTATCTTCATCAGAAGAAATATTGTTTCGATTTCTCGAAACACTCACTGAAAAGTGATTAAAATATTGAGATTTTTTATAAATTAAAGTTGTGAACCGTCCAAAAATATTGCTATATTTGATAACATCCAATCTTACAATCCGAAGATGAGAAATAGTTGATCAAAGTACCTTCAAGAGGCGTGGGTTTTGAGAGAATCTGATCCTGGCTCGTCACGTCCAGCGGAGTTGGTTGTGTCCGAGAGGTCAGCAAGGTCAATACAGTCGATTAGGCAACAGCTCTAATCCCGACTCGACCCTCGGCCGGACCTGAGGCAGCTTTATAATTACACTTTAAACACAGTTGCAGGGATTACCGGACTTTTTAATTACAGTAAAAATTTCAGCTTGGACGGAGTTAATGAAAGATACTCTAATTTACACGGACAAATTTACAAATTGTTGTTGTTTTTAAACGAAAAATTTTATACTTAGATTTAAACGTCTCCATTTGGCACTTTTAGACACTTTTTCCTTTTTTGTTTTTGGACGCCACATGTCACATTGGGTTTCCGATCGAGCCGAAATTTTGCACACATACTAATATTATTCTATCTTAGTAGCTTATTGTTTTTGAGCGCTGCCATCTGATTGGATGAACATTGGAAATGGCCTGTAGCTCACATCTTTTGACCTATCGAATCGACATTTTTCACAGTTTTGAGGCCATCACATAATTAAGGGATATACATTTCAGCTAAATCCTCTCATTTGTTAAATTTAAATACATTTCTCCTAATTGATTGAAACATTAGAATGGTCAGATCAATATCAATTTTGCATAGCTATTAAAACTACAATTTTCTCTTATTTTACAAAATTTCAGCCCAATCGGTCAAGAAAGTATGTACTTGTTGACATTTTTAGCTGTTTGAATTAGGAGGGTGTCAGACATGCATGGATCGAAACGAATGGATATTCCAATGCAGCTTGGATCTGGTTTTCTTTATATATAACCAGAGTGTATGGATGGTTATTCCAGTTTCAATTAAAAACAGGACTTTAATGTCGATTGAGCGGATCTTATTGCAATTCAATATGGATACGTATTACGTTTTTGTGCGTTCCGAAATTTCGGTTCGAGATGTTGCGCGTATCGGTGCTCGTTCATCAACGCGTTATACTGAGCGTTTTCCTAGTTACTTTAAGACGATTGAGTAGTAAGCTTGACTTTATAGAGTTTTTAAATCGCTTTTTTTGTATTTTTTTGTTTTTGCTTTTGTTTTTTGTTATTGTTTATGAAATAAGACCTCGTATCGGTCTTTAGATATTTTCATAGTTTGGAATGGTGTATTTTGTATTGTCCGATGTAGACGTTTAGTGCCTGAAAATTAGCAAAGTAGGGCACAGAGTTTAATGCTCTACTTTTCGGATCCTAAAAATTAGCAAAAGTGGAGCACTAAACGTCTGTAGCCCAAAATTCTTAAATAAATACACAAATCCAAACTATGAAATTACGTTCATTGACCAGTTCTGAAGACACGTACGTTCATAAGCAATTACATTGGTAAAATATATTGATAAAAATCGATTGAAAAACTCTTCAGGGTCAAACTCACTACTCAGCCGAATTAATTTTAAAGATATACCTTTGCCGAAGCTGAAGAATAAAAATAAAAAATAAAAAATATAATTATAAGGTTTTTAAGACATTTATTGAACTAATTTTGCATTCAACCAAGGTAATATATCTTTGTTAGAATTTCTGATGATTGGACATTAATATTGGTTGAAAACCAATTAATTAAACACATAAACAAGGCTTCATGTTGAAGAGCTTATAAAGTTCTATAATTCCATGGAGTTGCTTGCGCATGCGCCTGTCACAAGATGTATCTCTGCTCTAATTGGCTCCCGCTGAGATCACGTGACTTGGTGTCAAGTCAATCCGTTATTGACACTGCCACTGGACAACCAAGAACCTCCAGGACAAAGAGAAGCAATAAATCCCTTCTCTTTGTCAACCTCTTGTTCACTTCAGCAGCAGGACTCAATGTAACATAGAACTAAACCTGGCACCTCCACCAACCCCGACCAGTCGTTCTCCTTCAAACCTGGCACCTCCACCAACCACAGCCAGGTGTTGTTCCTTCAAACCCGGCACCTCCACCAACCCCAACCAGGCGGTTTTTCTTCAAACCTGGCACCTCCACCAACCACAAACAGGCGTTCTTCCTTCAAACCCGGCTCCTCCACCGACCCCGACCAGGCGTTGTTCCTTCTAACCCGGCACCTCCACTAAATCACATTTTATTCCCGAATTATAAAATAACTTTATATTCCGCCAATGAGTTGAGCTCAAGAGTTCTGTCGCAATTGGATGAAGCTTCAGGGAAACTCATTGTTAAATTGCTAAATACGATTCAGTTACTTTGCAGTAACTCGACTTAAAAACAAATTGCAGCATTCTGTGTACTTGATTCTCACAAAACTTACCTGAGTCTAAAACTCTATTAACAACAAGTTGTATTTATTTAGTTTGGCCGCTTTAAGAGTTATAGAATGAGAACAAGCTGTTAGGGAAAATAACGAACTATTGGAATTTCTTCGTGTGTAAAACACGAGGTGCAAAGTTCCATATTCCGATATAATTGTGCTGTAAAATTTCAACTTTACCATTTGACCTGGATTTCACCCCAGACTTTTGAGTTCTCGATCGGTTTATTGGCGGAAATTCTTTTCTTGTAGTTACAAAATGAAAGAAAAATACCTATACAGTTCACAATCATCTCACGGTATTTTTATTTTTATGGTAAATTGCGAAAACATTTTCTTTTCCATTTCTTGATTGAAGTAAGAACTATTGAGGTCACATTGGCATTGCCTAAAGATGAATGGCATATGAGTGTTCTAGACTAGATCGGAATCTTTCAAGAGCGAAGATTGGACAGCTTTTCAATACCAAGCTAATTTTTTTTTTTTTTTTTTTTTTAAATCACAGCATACTTTATTATATATAAAGCACCTTTCCAAACATTTTATGGAGTAGGATAATTGCTAAACAATATTATAGGCCACACAAATAAATATACCACAATGCCGGCTGGCCAAGCCTGTCACATTTCATTTCTTATAAACTAAACATTAAATTCATCATTTCAAAACACTTCTTTCTTCTTCTTCCACTTCTTCTTCTTCTTCTTCTTCTTCTTCTTCTTCTTCTTCTTCTTCTTCTTCTTCTTCTTCTTCTTCTTCTTCTTCTTCTTCTTCTTCTTCTTCTTCTTCTTCTTCTTCTTCTTCTTCTTCTTCTTCTTCTTCTTCTTCTTGTTCTTCCTCAAATTCCATATCATACTCATCATTTTCTTCTTCTCTCCACATATCTGCATCTTCCCTCCCATCTTCATTTTCCACCCCTTCATTTTCTTCACAACACTCTTCCACCTCTATTTCCTTTCTATCCACTAATTCATTCCATTTCTCGTCATCTCTCCACATTTCTTGATTCTTCACATTCTCCCAACTTTCCCCACGATCTTCAATGTCTTGTCTAATCTGCTCAAACCATCTTGCTCGAGGTCTACCAACTTTTCTTTTCATATTTTCATTCCTATCAAACTCTCTTTTAGCCAATCTTGTATCTTTCATCATCTTCATCTTTTTAAACCACCTTAACCTATCTCTTCCAATAGTGTATCCCAATCTCTCCACTGCAACTTCTTTTCTTAACTTATTACTTCTTATCCTGTCCAACATTGATACTCCAACCATAGCCCTCACAAATTTCATTTCTGCTGCCTGAATCATGCTTGCCTCTTTCCACCCAATATTCCATGTAACTGATCCATAACTCAAAATTGGTAAGAAAAATTGTTTATACAGTACCAATTTAAATTTTAGTGGAAGCTTTTTGTCCCACACTAGCTTTCTTACTTGTTGGTAGAAATCCGTCTGCTTTCTTTACCCTCCTCTTCACTTCTTCTCCACATCTAGCGTCCTCTGTCAGTAGGCTTCCCAAATATGGGAATGCTTCCGTCTTCTTCATTTCTTCACCTCTCAACTGCAACCCTTGATCTTGTGTTTTTCTCTTCTTTGCCATCACCAGATACTCGCTCTTGTCTCTACTAATCTTCATTCCAAAACATGTGCTTACTTCATTCCATTTATCTATTTTTGCCTGTACTTCGTGCTTACTCTCACTCCACACCACAATATCATCTGCATATACTCCAGTGTTGGTATTTTCCCCATTTACCACCTCCCGAATCATGTCATCCATTACTACCGTAAACAGTAGTGGCGACAGCACACTTCCCTGCCTTACTCCTGAGTTTATGGAGAACCATTCTGTCTTCCCACAACCACTCTCAACACAACTTTCACATCCCACATACAAACTCTTTACTCTTTCTATCAACCCCTGCTCCACATTCCTCTTTTCTAAACCTTCCCACACTTTACACCGAGGCAAATGGTCGTATGCTTTTTCCAAATCTAAGAATGCCATCCACAATTCCTTTCCTTGTTCCCAACTTCTTTCCATGATATGTCTCATTGCGAAAATCAAATCTATTGTCGATCTATCCTTCCTAAATCCATATTGCTCTTCTCTTATACTCTCTTCTACATCCCATCTTAACCGTTTCTCCAAAATCCTTTCATATATCTTAGCACATTGGCTCATTAAAGTAATACCCCGATAATTTGAGCAATGTTTCCTATTTCCTTTCTTAAAAATAGGCACAATTACTCCTCGCGTCCAATCTTTAGGTACTCTTTTTTGATGCCACGCCGCACAAACTACCCGATAAAACCATTCCAATCCTGATTTTCCTGCAGCTTTAATCATTTCAACTGTAACTTCATCAACACCTGCCGATCTTCCATTTTTCATCCCCATTACTGCCACTTCTAGCTCCCCCATTTTCACTTGATCTTTACATTCCTCTTTATCGTCATCACGCTGCTCCTTATCAGTCCCATCTTCTACATTACTAGTATCTTCATATGCATTTAGTAATTTTGAAAAAAAGTTTTTCCATAATTCCTTTATTTCTTCTTTGTCATTTGTATTATGACCATTTTCCTTTTCCATATAAGACTGGATTCTTCTACATTCTCTCTTCTCTTTTATCATTCCATACAGCATCTTTTTATTTCCTTCAAAATCTATTTCCAATTTCTCTACTAACTTTCCCATTGTATTTTCCTTTGATTTCCAAATTAAGAAATTTACATGTCTCTTCATTCTTTGATATTCCATAATATTGATTGGAGTACGCTGCTTTTCTTTCCTACACCACGCCGCTCTCTTGGTTTTGACAGCCTTCCTAATTTCAGAGTTCCACCATGGTGTTTCCTTCTGTTTTATTTTTCCTTTTCCTCTTCCACACAAGTCCTCAGCATTTTTAATAATGCTATACTTGAAATGATTCCATTCTTCTTCAACTGCTTTTATTGTCCCGTTTGGACATTGCATAGTAATGCGATCTCTGATTTTTTTTTTATTATTTTGTCTTGTAATTTCCAAAATCTAAGTTTATTTCTTCTCAATTTTGTAACCGTTTTCGGTATATGTCCATGAATGATTAATTCCACTACTATCAACCTATGGTCTCCGTCAAAAGACACCTTTGGCATTACTTGTACGTCTTTAATATCTTTTCTTGAACCAGCACTATATATTATATAATCTATAACTGACTTATTCTTGCCATCCCAACTATACCGTGTCACTATCTTATTCTCTGATTTTTGAAACCAACTGTTGCCAACAACTAATCCATTCCTCAAACACATGTCCAACAACTTTTCGCCTTCCTTGTTTCGATTTCCATATCCATTTGCTCCCAATACTCCTTCATATCCTCTTCTCTCTTGACCAACTCTTGCATTAAAATCTCCAATCAGCATGACGTTTTCTCCAAGTAAATGACTTTCTAAACATTGCATAAATTGTTCTTTCTCCTCCATTGGCCTGCCAACTTGTGGTGCATATACCTGTATCATTTCATATAATCTTGGCCCTAAATATATTTGCATCTTCATCATCCGATCACTAATATTTTCCACATGGACTTCATTTTGCTTCATCCTTGGACTTAAAATAATTGCCACTCCATTCTTGCCATCTTTGAGACCAGACCAGTGTATATAATACCCTCCTCTCAAATCTTTACCACCTTTTCCTCCCCACTTCGTTTCACTTAAACCAACAATGTCCAACTTTCTCGCTTCCATTTCATCGATTATTTCTTCTAATTTATCATTTAATGTTACAACATTTATTGTCGCAATCTTAATAATACTTGCCTTCTTTCCATCTTTACTGCGACTGCACCTTTCTTTCCAGTTATGACCTTGTCTTCCACCCAATTTTCCATCCTCTTTCGTTTTCCCAACTCTGGTCACACTTTCGTTTTCCAGACCCATCGTGTCCGAAAAACCAATGGTCTGCGAAAAATTGTCTGTGTTGACATTCCTTGCCTTTCTGTGCTTGACACTGTGCTTGATACTAATTTATCAATTAGTAAATTATCTGGGTGACCCAGAAGGTTTCCAAAAAGTCACATGCTATTTGGTTTTGCACATATGATAAGAAAATGTCCGAATGAAATAACCGACCATAGACGGAGTGGTATACATCCGGCTAAAAAAAATATATATTTAATTGGTACACAATTAGATACTATTGAATTTATTTAACAAATAATATTCATCAATACATATTATTCAGGAATACATATTCAGCAATTAATTGATAGTATTCATTACATATTACTTTGCAATTTACAACCAATGTGAAATTGGCCAATCAAATTGAGTGCCAAAAGTACGGAAGGATGAGTTAATGTCCATTTTTAACCGGAGCTGCAGATTTAACCGGAGCAGTAGCTTTAACTGGAGCAGCAGCTTTAGCCGGAGCAGTAGCTTTAACTGGAGCAGTAGTTTTAACTGGAGCAGCAGTTTTAACTGGAGCAGTAGTTTTAGCCGGGGTTGTAATTTTTACTGGAGCTTGAGTCACCGGGGCTTGAACCCCTACCCCCATTGCTGGTCGCATTGAGTTGGCGTAATCTATAGGAAATTACGAAGAATAAAAACAGGAGGCTAGATTCACAAAAAGTATACACCTCAAAAATACGTAGGTACTATCTTTTGTATTATGGTGATTTTGATTTTGGTATCAAAAGATACTGATTAGGAGATAATACTTTTTGTGAATCCAGCCCGAGGATAATATAAAAACTAAAGCCGCTTTCGAGTTAATTTAAAACCAAACAGAAATCACATGTAAGGGGCGTTATAACAATAACAAATTTACTAAAGCAACTTTTCGTGCAGAGCGAATTAAATTTTAGCAGACTCCACACGAAATTCCACTGATTACTCGAATTTACAGATTGCAAATATTTCATTAAATTTGTCTCTAAATGTGTAATGTAATTTTGTTAAAATATATATTTATTAGTTTCAATGTGATATTAACTTTGAAGATTCAATTATACAAAGCGAAGGTCTTTAGTGAAATTCAATATCGTTATTAGTTACCGATGACGATGATTGCCATCAAGGACATCAGAAGCAGAGCTCTAAGCGTCATCCTCAATCTTGTAGCTACCTTACAGACTTGACACTGGCAGTTCGGTTCACTGTTTGTCAAAGCAGTTGAGCACGCGATTCTTATAGCTAATCACATAACCTTGTGAAGTAAACTTCAATTCTAATTACATGACTTATCGGTGATAAGCGAAATAATCATTCAAATAACACCATGTATTAAGTTTCGAGGAACAGCGTGGCTACTTGCTTGTAAAACATCACATGTGCTACTATCGCTTTCTGGAATATTGCTAAAAATATCTTATCAGTGAACTTGAAAAATCCTAAAAGTTAAGGTGTTGTTCAATAGTCGCATATTCTTTTCCATGTGGAATTGAACCAAGGATAAATTAACGATATCGATTTCTCATTCATGATTCATCTTTTTATTTGTACTGATTCCGGATTCGGGCCGTATAGCCTACGATTCACGGCTGCGTCCATATGGACATGGCATCGAATCGTATTCGGGACGATTCCGGAATTTTAAAGATATAGAATACCTGTCTTGTACAGGTACATTGCGCATACGTAATTCCTAGTTAGCAACAGCTGACTTGACACTTCATATCATGCCAAGTGAAGGGGAAGAAGTACAGTACAATGTACAATAATATAATATTAAAATGTTACAATTATAATGTTATAATGTTGTAATATTATTGCAATAATGTACAAGTACATTATGTAGATAGAGTTGTCATCTCGTAGTGGTTTCAAAATATGTTCTCGGTGTGTCGGAGCTATTACAATGTTGCTAGCAAAGCATCAGCATAGATAGACTTTCGTTTTTCAGATGCTTGTATCTTGACAAGATACAAGAACATTTACAAGATACATTTTGAATTGTTTCAAATCAAAATGGTCTTGTATAGTTCTTCCTCGGCATCTTTCACAATTACGTGCACTAAGGGACGATTGCGTGTGCATACTATCACGCAATTGTGAAAATAGTGTTGATTTTGTAAGCGCTCAAGTGTCAACGCTCTGATCAGTTAATGAATATCACAACGCATTGGATTTATGGACGTGCTAGAAACAAAATAGAGTAAATGTTCAAATATATAATAAACTTATTTTGAATCTGTTTTTACCCAAGTTAATCAAACTTCTGTTAGTTTTATGAAATTTAGATCTTGTTTCAATGCTTTGTTTAAATGTGCTGTTTTCACTTTTACATATTGATATAGAGTAAGTCTATATTGCTATGGCAACAAACTGATGATAAATCTGGAATAGTCACTTTAAACTGCTACAGTAGAACGAGAACCCTTCCTATTCCGTTGTTTTGGTCCCGCAGCTGTAACTGCACTAACAATTCCTTCTCCAATGGATATTCCGTTTCTCCCTCCTCCTATATACTCCGGGTAGGTGAGTGTCGGTATTTACTATTTGCATGGCCCATAATTTACCTCCTCTCCTCCCCAACACTCATATACCATCGTCTTTAATATTTATCAGCCCGTCTTGTTCCTTCGATCCTGCAGCTGCGAGCAGTTCTTCTGCGGCAGAAGTTTACGATTATTCTCTATCTCCTGGATTCATCCCGGCTGCATTGTTACACCCTCGTTGTCGAACAACTCTCTTCAGCTGGACGTAACACGCTCCAGAGCGTCGATCATAGTTCCTTAGTCGGAGTAGAATTACTGCCCAGATAAGAAAAGTTGAATGTTATTCAGAATAAAATCATCGTAATCCAGAAGCTGCAAACTCTGCTCAGTAGTGAATAAACTCCATATATTCATATATACACGTAGTATAAAATTTGCAGGACTATGGGGAGTAAATCAAGTACTTCTGTTTGTTTTGTGCCTCATATAAAAGTTTAGAGTTTCGGATCGATTAACGATGTGAGAATGGGTGTTGTAAATGCATAATCCTGACGTTTCAAAGTTTTCTCTACAATGAAACATGGAAATTCGCATTTTATGTTCCATTCGAACGGTGGAATATTTTTCCACTCTGAATTCGAATTAAACGACTTATAATGAGTCAAAAAGCGGTGGTCACTTAAAACCGATTGCTCTGGCTTTTATCTGATAAGTATATTTCTTTGAATAATCTCTGTATAATAAATTGATGGTTGGAAGCCCCTAATTGAATGTTGCTTTTAGCGGTCGGACAATTGAATCACAGCGTGGAGTTTAATTAAGCGGGTTAACCGGCAAAGGACTGTCTGCTTTGACCAAAACCCATCAATCTGTACCAGAGCCGACGTGGACCAATCAATTTCACTCCCATTGTTACATCTGCATATCAATGAGATCCAGCTCAGCATCCCACCGGATCAACCGATAATCTAAAGTGTTGCAGTGTAATTATGATCGTTCCATAAATCACGATCTCATGATTTTGTCATAATTACTTTTGTCATAATTACAATCAGATGACACTCCGTTTGAACACGTGGGTAAACCATATTGATGGATAAATCATGATAAACGATAGATAATGGATTAGTAGTGTCTAGCTGCATTGTGCGAATACGGAATGTGTGTCACCTGTCCAAGCATTTTGTAAAATGACTGTAGGCACGGATGTCGATTTGCCCAATGCGACTTCTAAATTAATAGGTACTCTAACTGGACGTGGGACGTTCTTATCGGTCAAAATCTCGTGTGCGTTTCCATTTAAGAGCCTAATTACAAACTGAATCCCGAACTTGCGTTTTGACCACGACCGGACTCAGTTGATCTTAACACTGAATGTAAATACGCAATTACCTAAACCCTCCATATTACTGACCACTACATAATTGCACACGTGTTCTCCGTAATCCTTACATAATTACAACGAAACGTTTGCTTACCATTTGCATGGATGTGCAATACAACTGTTCTGTTCTGTATTAATATTAATTTCATTTTATATGTACCTGACTGAATGGAGTTTGCTGAAGAAAGTCCCCATCTAACTGGAGTCTTGCGCAAAGTGCAAATTAAATCTGGACCAATGGTGGACGCGTCCTTTACGTATAGCGATGTGTTGGCACTGGCAGCTTACTTTGTCTTGAAATAGTTGAGAAAAGCTGTATACCAATATCTACGAGAAGCATCGATTTTATCTTATCACATATATTAATATATTTTGAACTATGTAAATAGGAAAATAATAGTGTGGAAATAATTGTGCAAGCGTAGCGAACGTCACCACGGTACCCTTATGGCACTTTCTCTATTCTTTTGCCTGCACTGCTCAGGTCAAACCGCACAACCAATCGACCTGATTTTTTTGCACACATACTAACGTAATCTATGCTGTCTCTTGGATCGTTTTTGAACGGGTTCCTGTGATTGGTTCAAATTTTTTTTTTAAATCTTTCTATTGGTTGGTCCGTTCAATTTGAAATTTTGCAAAGTTATTGCAACCAACATTGTCCCCATTCTTAAATAGTTTCAGCCAAATCCTCTCAATGGTTAAAATTTAAAAACATCCTTCATGTGATTTTTAAAATTTGAACTAGAACCGAGTGACCGATCAACTTAAAACTTCGCATGGTCATTGCCCATTGGGACCAAAATTTTAGGTATTTTTGCCATTTCGAAGACTAATCTGTCGCTATTTTCTAAAGTTATTGTCATTTTAAGGAAATTTTCTTGAAATATTTGAAAATTTATACTACATTTTCATCTTTGCCTTCTTTATGCTCAGTTCCAAGGCCTGTAGAGCGCTGATACTTGCACACGCATATCAAATCGGATGCAGTACGAAGGCTCGCTCATCAACGCGTTAAACTGAAGCCGGGTCCACATGGACCGTTTTTGCGTGTTCCGTTTTCCGTTTTTATAACCGACCAATCACAAGTCAAGAAAGCGCTCAAGGGAGACTTTTGATTGGTTAATAGAAAAAAACGGAAAACGCAAAACGCTAAAACGGTCTATGTTGACCCCGCTTGAGTGTTTTCCTAGTAGCAAATATGTAGCAAATAATAGAATGACGTAATAATGAAATTCTATTGTCGACAACACCAGACTTTTATGAATCACAGTACTTGATATCGAGATTGACTCATGTTGGTTGCCAGAGGCAGTAGACCTACCTACAGATTCATTTTATTCATTTTGTAAACGTTTTAATTTCAGCAAGTAATTTGTTATAGAAACATTTCGATTATCGTTTGTCATTTATCATTATCATTTTCGATAATCATTGTATTCAAACTTGGTACTGACTGAGATTGTAATTTTCCTGTAGGTTTATCGGTAATATTTTTCATTCTCTTAATTTTATAAAGAACAAAATCAACATATTTTGATCATAATTTTTTTAAACATGTTTTTTTACTGTGAGATTTGTTTCTGGCGCTACAGGACTCAAGGTTACTGCCGCCCAACAACTTTAACGCCATTATGTGGTGAACTTTGTTGAGGATCCTAAACTCAAGATATCAAGCTAGAGGGTCGTTAGCTCCCTGCGCCATGCTGGCTTAACGTCCCATCCCAAGGACGGTGCAACGCATGTCAACAGACTGATACCAGGTTACACTAACCCCGAACCACCCCAGTGTCTCTGACCCAAGGCAGCAACTAGCGATCCTGACTTGAACGGCCACCCATCCAAGTACTGACCCCGCTCCATGTTGCTAACTCGGTGATCCAATATCCAATACACCAACAGTTGGGAGTAAAGACCTATGATTATTTTATCATTTCAATTTACAATCATAGTTTCATTCATAAATGTACCTACTTGTTATATGGTATCCTTTTTTTGTAATTTTCTTATGATGTGATAACATAAAAAAAACATCGCCCTCAATTGCATTTTTTTTAGATAGGACAAAGTTCAACTCAGCTATGCCGATAAATTCATCAAAGAAAATGCCCACACTCGACAAGTGAAATTTCCATGAGACTTTTGTGATGACATTGTCCCGACCTAAGGCAATATTAGTTCTAACTCCCGTTCTCTTGGGTTGACAGAGGAACGAGTGGCATCGACATCGATCTGCGTCGAGTGGACATTGACCAGTGTCCACTGCCGACCGGCAGTTCCGAGTTGAACATCTTCGCAGCCTCCGACAAGTGCAAGAAGCGGACTACAGAGGTAAGTCATCAACATATCTTCAGCACATGCCATCTTCAACACATGCCATCTTCAACACGTCATGCCATCTTCAACACATGCCACTTCAACACATGCCACTTCAACACATGCCACTTCAACACGTCATGTCACTTCAACACATGCCACTTCAACACATGCCACTTCAACACATGCCACTTCAACACATGCCATCTTCAACACATGCCATCTTCAACACGTCATGCCATCTTCAACACATGCCACTTCAACACATGCCATCTTCAACACATGCCATCTTCAACACGTCATGCCACTTCAACACATGCCATCTACAACACATGCCATCTTCAACACGTCATGCCATCTTCAGCACATGCCATCTTCAACACATGCCATCTTCAACACGTCATGCCATCTTCAACACATGCCACTTCAACACATGCCACTTCAACACGTCATGTCACTTCAACACATGCCACTTCAACACATGCCATCTTCAACACATGCCATCTTCAACACATGCTATCTTCAACACATGCCATCTTCAACACATGCCATCTTCAGCACATGCCATCTACAACACATGCCATCTTCAGCACATGCCATCTTCAACACATGCCACTTCAACACATGCCACTTCAACACATGTCATCTTCAACACATGCCATCTTCAACAAGTGCCATCTTCAACACATGCCATCTTCAACACATGCCATCTTCAACACATGCCATCTTCAACACATGCCATCTTCAGCACATGCCATCTTCAACACATGCCATCTTCAACACGTCATGCCATCTTCAACACATGCCACTTCAACACATGCCACTTCAACACGTCATGTCACTTCAACACATGCCACTTCAACACATGCCATCTTCAACACATGCCATCTTTAACACATGCCATCTTCAACACATGCCATCTTCAACACATGCCATCTTCAGCACATGCCATCTTCAACATGTCTTCAGCACATGCCATTTTCAACACATGCCATCTTCAACACGTCATGCCATCTTCAACACATGCCATCTTCATTCTTCAACACATATCTCCAACACATGCCATCGTCAACACATGCCATCTACAACACATGCCATCTTCAACACATATCTTCAACACATGCCATCTTCAACACATGCCATCTTCAACACATGTCACTTCAACACATGTCACTTCAACACATGCCATCTTCAACACATGCCATCTTCAACACATGTCACTTCAACACATGCCATCTTCAACACATGCCATCTTCAACACATGCCATCTTCAACACATGTCACTTCAACACATGTCACTTCAACACATGCCATCTTCAACACATGCCATCTTCAACACATGTCACTTCAACACATGCCATCTTCAACACATGCCATCTTCAACACATGCCATCTTCAACACATGCCATCTACAACACATCATGCCACTTCAACACAATGCCATCTTCAACACATGCCATCTTCAACACATGCCATCTTCAACACATGCCATCTACAACACGTCATGCCATCTTCAACACAATGCCATCTTCAACACATGCCATCTTCAACACATGCCATCTACAACACATGCCATGTATGAATCGGTCACTATACTCATGCAAACTCATGTCCACAACACCGTTTAGATTTTAATGGCAAGACAATTTCTGAAGCACTCTCGTACGTTATCGCAAGTTTTTGAGCGCCTCTTCAACTCTTTATTAGAATTTTCCTGTTGGTTTACGGAATACGTGACTGGATTTTAACAAAACAGTTAATTGGTTTCTTGTGAATGGAGCTATCTCAGTTTTTATGAGGAATCGTGTTCTGGTGATATTGGACTTTGCTACAGTTCAAGGATTGCGCAGCTGAATCTCCTCAGATTTCCAACATCCAATTAAAAAAGGGCGCCTTTCCTTTTTGTTGGTAATTAAATTATTTCTAAAGTATTTTGTAGAAATGTTCTCCGTTGAGACTTCCGTTTGTATTTGTTTTACTGATGCTTTGTTCCCAATTATTCAACCCTTTTTGAATCAAATGTCTTCCAACTCGGAGCACCAAATACGAATTATTGGCTAATTAATTCTGTGTCTGGGCTCGCATTCTTCTGCCTGACAATATTGAGCTGAGCGACCAGTCAGTTGAGCCTGGAGAATGGCGTGGAATATTTAACTAGCAGATCAGCAGTCACGTGTCCGATCAGCAGTCACGTGTCTGATCAGCAGTCACGCGTCTGATCAGCAGTCACGCGTCTGATCAGCAGTCACGGGTCCGATCAGCAGTCACGCGTCTGATCAGCAGTCACGTGTCTGATCAGCAGTCACGTGTCTGATCAGCAGTCACGCGTCTGATCAGCAGTCACGCGTCTGATCAGCAGTCACGCGTCTGATCAGCAGTCACGTGTCTGATCACCAGTCCTAAAATGCTTTTTGTTTCTAAAATGCGTAATCATGGACTATTTTAGAAAATTCACAATATTGTGAATACATTTTAACCGAATATTATTGTTCACTGGCTATTGTTTCATTATTGTAGCTTAAATTACCCAAACTTTCTCATCATTATTCACCCCATCTTGTGTTCGCCTGAAGCCATTCAAAATTGAAATGAAACATATTGTTCATGTATAATGAAAACTGTTTTAATGAACACGTGGAATGAACTTTTGATTATCTCCATCTTAAATAAACATTCGTCCCTACATTTCACATGGTAGAATCACAAAAAAAATATACAGTGTACGTGTAGCATTGAACCAATTATCACCTCAGTATATGTATTTGAAACGAGTAGATGTTCTAAATTGATTTCATTAACTCATCATTGTCCTTGAAACCGCATGAAAGCTGGGGGCCACCTCCCAGCCCACAATATTTTCTCTCGCGATAGTAGGTTATTTTTCCTAGTCGAGAGATAATAATTAGAAAAAATGTATTGTCCCGAGTATTTCCAAGCCCCATCTGGTCACCTTGGTTCATGTACAGTGAGATTCAGAAGAAAGCGGTCGTAGTGCCCCTGTGCCAGGCACTCCGACCGCTTTCTTCTGAATCTCACTGTACTATACATAACACACTGGGTGACTTCCCTCTGCACTGGAAACAATCGTCAATAAGTTGCAAGTGATCATTGTGCGGAGCATGTATACTTTATAGATCAATTTTGACAACTTTTTCAAAATAAACATAAAAATAAATTAATCTTCACCCCGTTTCTTTGGTTTTACCTCGGTTGTACCTACTAATTTGTGTATGGTAGGCAGTACAGTAAGATGATAATTTACACTAAATTAAGGTAATGAGTAAAGCAGCATACCTCACGAATTACATGCTATAAAACATAACGTTAATGAAATCTAGTGGAGCGGTCGCTCCACCCAGCCAAGTCGTACTATACACTCACACTCACTCAACATACCGTAATTGCCTAATAAACTGAGGAGCAGACCAACCACTTTTACTGTAAGCAACAACATGGCATTTTCGGCCTACTGGATCATAAAATTGGAAAACCTCACATTGTTGTGAAATATCTTAATTTCGAGCTATGGCCCACCCCACCCCATATACCAAATTTTGGAACAATAGGTTATGCCATTTGCGAGCTAGAGGGCCGTGAAAACAGTGAAATTACATCACTTTCATCTTCTTCTTCTTCTTCTTCTTCTTCTTCTTCTTTAGATGATGATGATGATGATGATGATTCAGATATCAGGAAACACCGCTATCACCGCCACAGCCTAAACGGCTGAGCCGATCGATCTGAAATTTTTACCACATGTGCACTTTTGGCGTCTGAGATGCCTTTTTATAAAACCAACCGGAAGCCGCCATTTTGAAACCGGAAGTGACATCATATCTCGAAAATGGCTAGACCGATCGGAATGAAACTAGCACCAATCGATTCAGACGGTTCTCTATATGAAATATCAATAGTAAAACTAAAGTTGTATAATTACTGAAACCGGAAATGACGTCATAGTTATGCGAAATCTGCGAAAATTCACTTCTCTGTTATATAAAAACCTATTAATATCTATTCAGAAGGCTTATAATGATACATACCATTTATAGAAATAAATTCTAGGTGGCAGTTATTTCAGCCGCCATATTGAAATCCGGAAGTGATGCCATATCTTGAAAACGGCTGGACCGATTGGAACGATGCTTTCGCAATTCTTCATGGAATATCCCTTTAAGCTTATATTTAGAACCAAACAAAACTTTTTTTAGTAACCAATTCGTAAATGGCGTATTTTTTTTAAATGAATTAGTCATTCTCATTGTTGCTCCGATATGTCTTACAAGTTGTGTTAATAAACTAAAAAATTAGTGATATCCCCATAAAAAACACTCCGTGTAAAAATACCAGCCAAGTCTCTTCAACTATAAAAAAAATAGAAGAAATCTAAAAATTCAGCACTGAAAAGGAGTGATATTTTGGCTGGTATTTTTACACGGAGTGTTTTTTATGGGGTATATTTTACCATAAAATCCTACTTGAAATTGTCCCTATGACGCGAGATTCTAGGCGGTCAGAAACTTAATGACATTCCTAGACATTAGAAATTCCAGAAACAAATAGAATTCAGCATCATTGTATGTGTTTATGTACTCACTTGTGTACTACATACTAACATACAGTGTTGTTCTAAAACAACGCATATTTGCATGTATCGCCTTCTGGAATATATCGGAAACATCAAGTTATTTCAATTATAAAATACTGAAATCAGAGATGGACCTAATTGCTTTCAGCTTTCAGCGCAGAAGTTCGATCGCCCTAACCTCTACGAGTCAGTTTGCTTGTGTATTGAAATGTTTGCATGTCCCGATACGTGGATGTTCCCAACAGTGTTCAATGAAACTAAATACAAAGATATTTTTTAAAATCCTTCGCAATTTACTGAGTAAATGGATGAGCCAGTTAGTCGAGTTCGAAACCTGGCGATAGATAAATAAAAACTGACAGTTCAATACCTTTTACGCCATCGCTCTCCCCATCATACCGTGCATATGAAATGCAATTGAAAAGTTCGCTATCAGAACCCACTGTAATTGCCAGCTTCATCTAATGGGTTGAGCTTCAGCACCATATTATTATTAAAGTTTTTTACTTTATTGATTTTAGCGTAGTGCCTTACTACTGGGAATTATTAAAACAATAGCTCGAGAATGTGCACAGCTAATAATAAGTAGCCTCATCTCTACGGTTTGTTGTTGGAAATATGTTGGAACGCTAATTTGTAAATCCGAGCTTGTGAATATAATAGAACACGTAATAGAAATACAAGGCTATAACTACTCTGTGGAAATAACCATCATTATGTATGCTCATCTTCTAGTACCATTCTAAAGCAAAGTGAACCATTGACGAGTCATTTTTTACCTACTTTATTCCCAGCTGCATTACACAAAACAACCGAATTATACGTATTGAAATGTGATACGTATTGAATAAACTGCCAGATTTATGTTGTACCAAGTTGAGTCATAATTTGATACAAATACTTGATCCAGACATTTATCTTAATATGATAATCGACGATCTAAAGAACAATACAATTTATAATCCCCTGGATATTTTACCGTCAGATGTGCTAAAAGCTCGATGCAAAGTAACGAACCATATTACATGATTGGAGTTATATTTAATTACATTCATCGTCTGATTTTATCAACCCAATCTAATATATTTTGTAATTAAGTAATATACGGTAACAAGAGCAAAAAATTTATCACAATTGTAGTTTTTCAATTATGAAATAACTTCTTCTGCATCTACACATTTATGAATAATTGTAGTTTCACTACGCTCCAATTGGCACATTTTATCATTAATTTTAATCTGTGCTTCACTTAGGCTATGCTGATTTCATGTTGAATGAAAGCTCACAGCATTTTGCAACGCTCTGAGAGAATGTTATATTTTCAATTATTACAACTGGATGCAGAATACATCTTATATTATTCTGACATTTCTCGCGATGTAAGGTATGTGAGATATGCATTTTCTCTGGCTCTGCTTTTCCCAAGAAAAGGGAAAAGCTTTTCCTGCTTGTCCCTTCTACTTGTTCGAGAATATGAAAACAAATGAATTTGGCTCCATCATTTTGAAAGTAATATTTCAACATAAATGTTTCGTTTGTATAGTTAGTAGGAGTTTGCTATAATTAATTTTGCAACACTTGTTCTTAATTTGGAGCTATGACCCACCGAAAATATACGAGTATTCCAAACTTGCCTATCGAAATTACACCGCTCTCTGATTCAGATGGTTCTGATTCTTCCAAAGATATTCAGATATTGTATTAAACTTGGAACCGGTTGAGCTTAAAGTTATCTAAGGTGCCCTAAACTTATGAGTTTTTTAGTTTAAAACCGGAAGTGACGTCATGTCTTGAAAGTGCAGGACCGATGGAAACCAAAATAGCGTAAATCAATTTATCTTTTCATAATATACAAACATATTATTAATTTTAAAAATTATTACGAAAGTTATTAATTAGAAGCATTCTACTAATGGTGGTTAAAAAAATCCTTGCCCCCTTGAATCAAATAAGTACCCACCTAATATTTATTTCATTTGAAATATATTAATTTGATATATTTCATGTGAAATATACGTGATATAGTGATATTTGACTGGCAGCTCCCCAATGCGGCTGGCTGGAGAGACATTTTGTCACACATGAAATGATGTTTCTGGTTCGCCGCATAGTCTCAACCGTTCAACTTGAAACGTATATATCTTCGCTTGGTTTTCCATTTGCATAATGTATCAGAAACTCAGGTCCATGCGACGACTCACGACAGTTTCCTGAAGACCGAAACATGTTTTATCTTCAACATTAATCACTTCGACTCCACGGATGAGAGGAGGAAGCAAGTCTGTTTTCTTACCATACAATAAACTTTGTGGCTTCTTTTCTGGCAAAGAGTCTCTAATGTAATGGACTTGCTTGGAGACTCTCAGAATGTCATCTGTCAAAGAGCAGTGAAAGGACGAAAATATTAATCTTTACCTCAAAAATGATTTCGAGTCCAAGACGGAGCTCTGATGCATGTTATGCTGGGCTTTCATGCGCGTATGTCATTTCAAGTAGACTTTAGCTCCACGTTATTTCATGACATATTACTAAAATCTATATCAAGCACTTGCAATCGCTTGTTCACTTACAACCAGACAATTTACTGAGTTAGTACCATCAAAGGCAAACCGTTCTCTTTGAAGGGCGACTGTTTCTGACATAACCAAATGTTTCAGATGCTTGCTAACTTTATCGCTAGTAACTCTCGTGTGTTAGTTAAGAATGCAGTTCGATGGCGACTCCGTCACACTCACGTCATTCCCAAAGCAATTCAAGTAGGAAGGCAAGATGCTTTATTTTTCATCAAAATCAAAGAGCTAAGTAACTCGGTAGAGATCATAATGATGTCGTACCGGTGCATGCGGGATTAAAGGAGAAATCAGCTCCTGGTGACATCTGCTTTAATCTCTCCCAGAGGGGTCCTCACCCCACGCTCTAAGCATGACATATGTGTGTATGGACTAAAGGAGGCTGCGTATATACCTTATACCCAGTTAATGGATAAAGATAGGTATGCTTATCAGGAGACAAGACACTGCTTCACTCATCGATTTAACATTTTGCTTCAAATTAATGTCATCTTGATTTTCGGTAAAAGTTTATGTGAATAGATGCGAAGGACTTTCTTCACATTGCCAGTTGAAGATTTGAAATTACTATTGTAACTTTCTCAATAGAGACATCGCATTCATTTAGATTTGATTCATAGTTTTCGAAAACTTGCTCGCTGAAATTCTGGCGGCACAGAAGGTCTATGAATGGGGTTTCCGACCGCTACGTCAGGGCCACAAGCGCGGGCAAGAAGTCCGAGACAGATTGGGCGACCTCGCTGCATGCGGCGACGCGTGGTGGAGGCGCCATTTCTCACATCCACTCACCGGACGTTAAATACCAATAGCTCACGAGAGCCAAAGTTTAGACAAATCTTCTTAAAGAGTTAAAAGTCTCTCGTGGGATTTCTATATATTCTCTAATAAATTTTTCCGGCTGAACCAGAAGTTCACAAACTTACCACGACTTATCTTTAAAACAATTTTTCCCAGATCGCACCGTAGCATCTTCCTCTTTCAACTTTTATGTACTTTAAAAGACGAAGAGTTGCGGTTATTAAACCTTATTTCTTTCGAAATGAAAAGAGACCTACGTTTTTTTTATAATCTAATTAATTTACGGACAAAGTCACCTTTTATCTAAACTTGGGGCGGTAATTAGCAAACTAAGTTCCCGCCGAGCACTTAAAAACTTTCCCTAAAATAAGAAGATTGTTAGAACATTTGCTATGATATTAAGTAATAACAAAAGGCTAGATTTTTTAATAATGAAATTTGCATTCAGATCTGATCCGCACTTGTAAGTTTGACCTGCCACCCCATTGTTCGTGGCAATAGGCTTTGTTCCATAACGCAATCAAGCTATTAATACGGTGCAAATATGTCAGGCTCGACGTGTCCGGTGGTCAGCGGTCTGGATAATGATGGCGACGGTATGCTGAGCATGTCCCTGGTCAGAGGCGACAGCGGGGGGCAATGGCGATCGAGAAGGTACGCGGACGATCGTCTCAACTTCCTACGCGTATTGACGCAAGGGAAATGATAAATGGAACATCTCCCTACTTGGGATATGAGTTGTATGGCGTCCCAACCGAATTCACATTCATTTATTATGTAATATAGATTCGGTTAGAAACCCGAGAGGTTTAGTTAACCATTTCATCCGATAGATTTGTTCACGATATCTTCATTGTCTTCGCTGAAGGTACCTAACAATGTTATTTGTCATGCTATCATTTTCAGTATTATAACTTATTCTCTTGATGTAGATTGAGACAGTATTGGTTAGAATGTTCGTTAGTTAGGTAAATATGGTCGTAAGTGGAGGGTTGTGATGGTGGTGGGTAGAAAGGAACGTGACCTGAATATGACATCTTCTCTAACACGATATTGTATTTTATATGGAAAATTGAGAGCTCGGTAAATTGGCAATTCTCTACTCAACATAACGAACTTATATTTGTTGCATTGTCAGCCTGAATTTCAATACGTTAATATACATGTTGAAGTTACGAATCTGTGAGATTTCGAGTTGTAACGGGAAGGCAAAGAGTCTTGGCGTGATTCCTTGGGGGGTTTGGGCAGGATTTAAGTTGGCTTCCGAAGCTGCTCTGCTTGACCATGCGTGTTGAGAAGGCTGTGCAGCAGCCGCGTGAAATATGCACCACTTCTCGTGAAACGGGCCCTCGGGGACTTCATGTTTTCACACCTCAAGCTCAACCCAAACCCTTTTACAGTCCGATGACCACATAGCAGGGACTAACTTAATGACATTTCGGTGACGTTCCTCCAACCCTCTGTATTATTCTACCCCATACCATCCATTTACCTGCCCCGACAATTTCCAACTTTCATTATAAACATGTGAATAATGGGCCAGGCAAGTTTGACTGGAGCATACATATTGTGATTCAAACGTAATTATATTAAGTTGTGATTGTATTTAAGTATATGAAATAAATGACTTTGGACTGACTTTTTCTACTGAAACCAGACAACTTTCCAGCACGGCTCATCCACCACCTCTGTGTTTGATCCAGCACGGCTCCTCCACCACCTCTGTGTTTGATCCGACATGGCGACTTCTTGTGTTCCTCTAGAAGTTCTGACCCATGACCAAGTCATGATCTAATCAACTGAGTGTTGACTGAGTGTTGACTGAATGTTGATCTGTTGCAGTGCGTGGCGCTACCCGGGCTGGGATTCCGCCGAGGCAGCTACAAGTGCGTGTGTAGACGCGGCTTCTACTGAGTGTTGACTGAGTGTTGACTGAGTGTTGATTTGTTGCAGTGCGTGGCGCTACCCGGGCTGGGATTCCGCCGAGGCAGCTACAAGTGTGTGTGTAGACGCGGCTTCTACTGAGTGTTGACTGAGTGTTGACTGAGTGTTGATGTGTTGCAGTGCGTGGCGCTACCCGGGCTGGGATTCCGCCGAGGCAGCTACAAGTGCGTGTGTAGACGCGGCTTCTACTGAGTGTTGACTGAGTGTTGACTGAGTGTTGATGTGTTGCAGTGCGTGGCGCTACCCGGGCTGGGATTCCGCCGAGGCAGCTACAAGTGCGTGTGTAGACGCGGCTTCTACTTCCCGGACACTAAAGCGCTGCACCGCTACTACAATGGAACTGTCATCGAGGAAGAGTACGAGAAACTAATGCTGGTAAGAATCACCTCAATTGTCTCAATCGATCACGAGAGTTGCATGACATTGATTCTCTTCGCTTCGGATGAATTTATAGCAGCCATGTCAACGGGCAATTACTGAATTCACGTCAGGTTTCTGTGCTGCATGCGAGTTTAAAACTCTATATTTAATTGTGTTTTGTTGCTTTTGTTTCTCTATACTTTATTTCATCGACTAGCTATTTGAGACTTTGAGAGCTTCCATACTCTCCTAAGTGCTTTCGTCGTTTGGAATTGTAGCTGGGGACTCTAATCCAAAGATTATCCCCACAGGCTTATTCGCGAAATGTTTCTCATAAATAATATTATTTCTATTTCAGTGTCTCTTTCTTTTATCAGAAACCGATTCAGCGAGCTCTGCCAAAATTATCTGTGCGAAAGAAGGCGACTGTGCACTGGCGTAAAACTTTCTTGTACCGTGGTTTACGATAAGCGAATTACTAATACGAATTGAGGCAAAGATGTTATCAAAGGCGACATATTTGAAGCCATGTTTGTCCTATTTGGGTGTTATTTATTCATTAAAATTGTATTGTATGCAACGTTGTAATGTACCTAATAATAAATAAATTACATTTTGAAACTTGAAAGTTGAACACGAAGAGATGTATAGTTCCTTTTCGATGTCATATAGTTTATGTTTTGTCTACAGTCGGTTAGCTTTTAACGGCCAACGAAATCGTAGAAAACGGAAAATGTTATTTAGTGGTATTTTTTAGACCTCCGGCAGGAAAACGAAAGCAAAAGACAGATGCTAGCGACATTGAAATCTTATAAACTATACATTTTATTTCGGTATCCCGGATTTTAGCGAAGAAATCTGATTTATAAACTAGAGATGGTTTGAACAGTTTCCCATAACGTAAAAATGCTGGAAACAGAGACGATATCGAGATGAATGCTGCACTTCAAACGACAATGAAGAGAAAAGTTGCCAGAAGGATTTGCTCTACTTACTGACGACACAAGCTGACATCTCTCTCGAATTGTCAGATGTACGACATAGTTGTAAGTAAGGCGAGCATGCAGTCAATAATAATGATATGCACACATCAGGCACAGAGACGACGAAACATTCTGCTCTGGAAAAAGACATGCTCGAGGGACTGTGGTTGACAAGAAGGAAGTCAAGATCTAACAGAAAGTATCAATAATTCACTCCATTGCTCATCTCGTTGAGACGACTTCGTTCATCAAGTATGTATTGCATAACATTAGTAACGAAGTAAACATCCTATCTCGCAAATACCAGTTGGTATTGTAAATGAATTTGAATAGAATGAATAAATCTGCGGCAGATTGATGTCGATGGGAGTGATTGAATGAGTGATGTAACACATAAATCCGTGACTGACGCGAACAGCGAAGCGGCGAGCTCACCTGGGAACAAATAAAACTTCGACCTACTTTATTTCTGTTTTTATTATTGCTTTTTATTTTCATACAACTATATGAAAAACAAAAACATTTGAAATTGGGAAAATAAGAAAGTTTCAAATATAAGGTAAGAATATACCATAAACTATATAGAATTCGAACTCAAACTTTAGCTCTACCGAAAGTAACGCAAAAGTGGGCATAGCTTTTTTATGATCACTTATTTCATCGCACAACTTTCTTATTATCTTCGGGATCAATCAAGTATGCTCTATCTTAGTAACAAATCTGGTGATCAGCAGATTAAGTTGGTCAATGGGCCCCCCTACATCCCGGATATGACACCCTTCGACTTCTAACTTTCCGAAAGGACAGTCTTTGGGGACACGATTTGATTACGCAAATGAGGATTGGCTGCGAAGAAGTGAGAATACGACAGTTCCCATCTGCTTTTGTTGAAAATTGATTGGAGAATTTAGTTCGTCATAGCTCAATCGCTTCGTTTGTGATTGAGACAATGTTGAGTCCTACCGTTGTATAGGAAGTTACTCTTTCAACCATGTGCAATTTGGACCATAAATATTTTAATTAATAAAATGGTTATGCGTTAATAGCAAAAAACACATAGTTAAGTATTTTGTGTAAAATATGATTAAAACTAAATATTAAAAGTATGTTTCGCGAACACAGTTCAGCAGGGCACATAGTGTTACGGGAGTTACCCGATTCCTGCTGCCATCAAATGCACTGTGTTTTTGATTTTTGATTTATTTTTCCATTCATCATACATTTACATGTTGACAGTGACCCTCCTGGAGGACTCCAGTAATGAGGGTATAAGGAAAAGATTCCTTCCTATAAGGAAGGAATATTAATACATATAATAGTTATATTAATAATAATAATAATAGTACATAGTAATATTAATAATAGTTATATTAGATTAGTGTTACCTATTCAGATAATAGAGAAACTAGGTTATAATTATTTATCATCTAAATTAACAGTACAATAATAATAGTAAAAATGATAGTAAAACAAGGTTAGAATTATCTATCATCTAACTTAGCAGGTCATACTCTTACATTTTTAAGACAGTCAAGCTGGTGTGCTTCATTAAATTGTATCTATAGGTGGGTACATTTAACAATAAATTACATTGATACAATAAATGCGTAGTTTACCTATTAGGTACTATAAGTAGGTATATCTCACTTGTATGTCAAATATTCTTCAATGGAGTAGAATGCCTCCTTTGTTAGAAATAATTTTAACTTATGTTTAAAACAATCTATGTCAGATGTGTTTTTTATGATCTCAGGGAGGTTATTGTATAATTTAAGTTTTTCGTAGTTTGAGTTTTTTTGAATTTTTTTTGTTCTATGGTTAGTTACATGTATATCTTCCTTCCTTCTTGTATCATGTGTGTGTACATCTTTATTCAAATTTTGATTGTGAATGTCCTTTTTTATGCTAATGCATGATTCGTGAATGTACAAGCTATATATTGTGAGGATTTTATGTTTCTTGAAATGGGGTCTGCAGTGTGGTTTTATAAAAGTATCTTTAGTTTTGTTTTTTAGTCCGAGAATGATTCTAATTGCCCTTTTCTGAATTTTGAATATTTGTTCTATTCTAGTGCTGTTGCCCCAAAATTCTATACCATATTGTATATTTATACCATAGTATACCATATTTATACCATATTATACCATAGTGTGTATTTGGAAAATAATAAATTAATAAATTAATATCATGATCATATTTAAAACATTCTCCTGACCATGTCATCCATGTTGCTTCTTGTTCAGGACACCGAGAACCAGTACGTGGTGGCGGGCGTGTTCGAATGTCTGCAGTGCGCCGAGGACTGCGAGTCCTGCGAGGACGACAGCCCCTGCGTGTCTCCTGTGCTCCTGATATAATCCATGTTGCTTCTTGTTCAGGACACCGAGAACCAGTACGTGGTGGCGGGCGTGTTCGAATGTCTGCAGTGCGCCGAGGACTGCGAGTCCTGCGAGGACGACAGCCCCTGCGTGTCTCCTGTGCTCCTGATATAATCCATGTTGCTTCTTGTTCAGGACACCGAGAACCAGTACGGGGTGGCGGGCGTGTTCGAATGTCTGCAGTGCGCCGAGGACTGCGAGTCCTGCGAGGACGACAGCCCCTGCGTGTCTCCTGTGCTCCTGATATAATCCATGTTGCTTCTTGTTCAGGACACCGAGAACCAGTACGTGGTGGCGGGCGTGTTCGAATGTCTGCAGTGCGCCGAGGACTGCGAGTCCTGCGAGGACGACAGCCCCTGCGTGTCTCCTGTGCTCCTGATATAATCCATGTTGCTTCTTGTTCAGGACACCGAGAACCAGTACGTGGTGGCGGGCGTGTTCGAATGTCTGCAGTGCGCCGAGGACTGCGAGTCCTGCGAGGACGACAGCCCCTGCGTGTCTCCTGTGCTCCTGATATAATCCATGTTGCTTCTTGTTCAGGACACCGAGAACCAGTACGTGGTGGCGGGCGTGTTCGAATGTCTGCAGTGCGCAGAGGACTGCGAGTCCTGCGAGGACGACAGCCCCTGCGTGGTGTCTCTCAACTGGGTGATGAGGACGGCGATCCTCATCCTCTCATGCGTCGTCATCTGCTGTCTCCCATTCGTCGTCCTCTTCACGTGGAAGTACGGCAATGTCAAGGTGAGTTTCATCCCTAAACAGAATTAATACATTACAGATTTTCAAAACATTCCAAAAAGCCTACAATGGGTTTATCTCTACTAAATACAATCAACTTCTAGAACAATGAATAAATTACATACCTAACCTACTTTAATTAAAAGAACGAAAAAAATTACATTAGGTAATTCACTTAAAAAATTTGATTATAGAAATTATATGAAAAGGAACCTGAGTTAAAAAGGAGAGCAGATTTAACTGATAATATTTTGCAACCACTGTTTACGTCATGTTTTATAATAATATAGTCAAATTTTAGCTCGAATGATTCGAACCATATTCCGTTTCTATGAGAGAAGATGCTCATCGGAAAGCAGCGATGTATTCAACCAAGACAACTGCTCTCTCCGACGTTTATTTTGTGTCATGTCATTATAAAGCGCTACAAAATCGTTTCAAACGAGTCAAAAACAAACATCTCTCCTCATTTAAATTGTTCTTATATCTAAATAAGAGCGTCGAGTCATGTATCTCAACTTCTCAGACGGATTGTGCGGCCGCACGACGCAGCCAAACGAGTACGAGTGCATAATGAATGCTTCCCAAACAAATACTGTGGTGGAATTTACTACTTCTTACCGTAAACTTCAACATGGGATTTGGATCACAATAACAGAACGTCTCACATTGTAGTGAAATAAATGTGTTATTCGGATAACGCGTTGTAGGGCCGTCAATATTGCACCACTGGCCACTGCTTACTAATGAGTAGAGACAGGATAGTAATGCAATTGCATGTTTTTGAAGTACTGCCTGGAGAGCATGCAATATCAGTAATAAATCCATTTCATGACTCCTGCTTTCCAAATATATGACTTTGATTTGGCATGTTTTGCTTATTTTGAGCTTTTTGCTCCAAAAGTGCCTATTTTGGCCAAAATGCTGCATATTTTGCTTATTTTGAACATTTCATAGTGCATATCTGCATATAATAGCATTTTTCATAGTTTTAGTAGATTTCATTTATATTTCCTGCCCCTAACATTCTCAATTTAATAATTCACTCATAATTATAAGGAAGTATGTATGTAGTATTGGGCTTTCCCAGAAACTCCCCGAACTGTTGCCGTGAACCTGGTAACATTTGCTCGACCATTTGCAGTTGGAAGAGACATCCACATACAAAGACATCCAATCAGAGCACTTCTTTTAAAAATTCTCCGAACGCTGTGTCAAACGGGGTTCAGAGTAATTCGAAACAAGTTTAGTTACCAGCAGAGCACCACCTACGTTATATTTGCGGGTGAATTGTGTATGGTTGCTTAGTAAATTTCCGCTTTTTTGCATATTTTGTTGCCTATTTTGGCTCTTCATACTGCATGTTTTGCCTATTTTGGTACTTTGATATTGCATGTTTTGCTTATTTGAGCATTTCATATTGCCTATTTTAAGGATTGATACTGCATTACTATCCTGTCTTTACTAATGAGGTATTCCGACGATTCTATGAAAACATCTAGTGACAAAACTACAGCCTAAACAGCAGAACAGAGATGAAATGTTCACCAATTGTGTACTTTTAGCGACTGATGATATCTTACGGGTGTGATTTTTTTTGTAGCCGAACGAAACGTTATGATTAATTAGCTACACCATATGATCACTCCGTGTAAAAAGACCAGCTAAGTCTCAACTAAAAAAGGATTTGAATATTTATCTTTTGTAAACAGTTGTTAATACTTACTTAAGTATAAATTTAACTAAAAATGGTATTGAAAAATGGTAATCAAAACATTCCGTGTAAAATCAGTAGCTTAGACAGTAGATTTTAATTCAGCACATAAAGTTGTGATGCCAAATGGCAATACAACAATTATTGTTACTTTTAGTATAAATGGCTCTTTGTTTTAGTTCATTTCACGTAGAGACCATTTAGCTTCTGGCCAATACATTTCTACCAATATTGGTTCTGTTGTTTACACAATGTGCCAAGTTTTAGTTGGAAAAATAATTTTTGAATTGACATTACCTACTAGATACTTCAACTGACAGTAACTGGCATCACTACTTTTCAGTGTTGTTTGTTTGTTTTGCCCTGTAAGAGGCTACTTGGCTGCTGTTTTACACGGAGTGTTTTATATGGGTTATTATTATTCAGCACATCGCTACGTAAATGCCACAAGCACTTTTCCTCTGAGTATCTGGAAGAAAAATGACTGCATATTTTATTTGAAGCTTATTCATATTTTGACCCATTTCCTTTCCGATAGCCTTACACAGCACAATCAGGATTTGCATTTATATTTAGTTTGTCTGTTTGAATCAATCAAAACAACATAGAAACCACTCGTTGAGCGTATTTCACTTTTACTTGAAGTTTTCTTTGAGGCACAATTCCTCTGTGAATTCAGCAACTGCGGTAGCATTGTTTGTTCTAGCTGTTGACAGCCCGGGAAAGAACAATCACGATGTCTTTGAAATCCGACTCAAATGTGTTGGGTTGGCGGTATTGTTTCCCCAGAGCAATGAGGGTGGATACGTGAGATAGATCGCTAACTCAGAGCATACTTTAAGGAAAAGCAACAATCGGGATAATAAGAAAACTGTTTGTGAATGGTAACTTTCTTCTTACTAATTGAGTTGTATGTTTTGTTTATTCTATAAGGTCGATTTTATTTACTGTGCACATAGTATCTCTGATTGTATATTTAATTGTGTTTTTTTTCTACGGTATTATCATCGTAAGGGGCAAAATATTCAAGCGATTTTTGATCAAACTTCTGTCGCTTGATTAAAACAGAGGCAGAGCCCCGGTATAAGCTTTCATTATAAATATCCAAGGGCGTACGCAGGGATGGGGATAGGGGACCCCCCTCCCCCCATTTCAAAAATAATATGTGAATAAAAGTAAGATGCATTTCATATCAAAAGCATACAAACCAAAATTATTAAAATTGAGTTAAAATTTTAAAAATTTCCCGGGTCTGTGCATCCTGGACCTGCATTTTTGGTAAAACTTATAACAATTAGTGGATATAAGTAATTTTTATTTCCCAAAAATAACTACTATGCGATTCAAAATTGCACCAAAAAATCCCTAAATCAAATGACATTGAACTCAAATTTTCTCGTGTGTTTCTCTCAAACTTTCCGGAACCCCCTGTTTTCATCCGTTTTTTGAAAAGATGTACGCCTCCCCCCCCCCCCCCCCCACCCCTTAACTGTCATACTACGTACGCCCTTGTCAAATCACATCCTTTACAACGAAAATTTAGAAGAGGAGTGAAAAAGGCAATCAGAATATGATTAATTCACTTTAAGAGTGAATACAATTTACCAATACACAATATGTTGATTAAGAGGCAGTGGACAGCAATTTTATAGATGTAGCGAGTATACTCGTACAAGTACTTTATAGTTTTAATCGTTATTTTCTTTTTTATAGGCGTTTATTTTGATTTGTCAATATATGACTGCATTAAATACATCGATTTTTTCGCTAAAATGTATATATTTACTAAATCGTGGAATGTCTTGTGATTTGTGAAGAACCTTGCACCTGAGCTCTCTGTCAATCTCAAACTGATCATGGTTTCGAGATGGTTTCGAGAGTTGGAAACGACAGTAAAAACTTCGATATTATCAAATTGGTACTTTGACTCGAACTAACTGCAATCGCTTCGAGTACATGTCGTTTATAAATCTACACGACGTGGTTTAAACTTTATACAATAAAACAGTAATAGAATACGTAACCTTATTGGCAGATCTATGTCAAAGTTGTGAAAAAGCGCAGTGACAAACAACTCTAATTCAGAGGTTGTAACAAAATATTGTCAATTTTTTAGATTGGACGGAAGTCCAGTTTGTTGGAATACAATTCTTTTTCAGGGTCGTTCGTACGAGTTTAATTCAATTTAAAATAGAGCAACTTCTTTACTGCCATGACGTCATATAAACAAATGATGTTCTAGAAAAGCTTGCAAGTACACTCTGGAGTGCCTCTCCGCACGCAGCTACTAATTCGTTCCTATTTCCGCGGCTCTGATTGGAATTCTCAGTTTCTTCTCTTATCGTAATTTGTTCAGGCGCCAGTGAAAGGGATTGTGATTGAATACCGGCCGTTGGAGTGTCTCCTGGCGAGATGATATTACGTCGCAGTGACATGGAAGCCGACAACCAATGAGCAGCGGCGTTGTGATTATACGTACAATACATGCGACCCGGCCGTCCGCAAGTAACGCACATTCAGTCAACAGTTGTCTTGTCCATGGACTCATTCCGTTGATCGCACAATTATTGATGATTCAGGAACTCGTCACTTAAGTGAAGTTTCAGTTGAGAAATGATTCCCCTGCGATATGGCAACAGCGCTGTTAATCACGTGGCTGTATCGTTTATCATGGAGGTGCAGTTGCAGTGGACAGATGCGCACGAACACGCTGCGCAAGGCTCATATCCGGTCCCGGGTTCGATTTCCGGTCAGGTTAACTGGCCTGGCTTATTGCCTGTCAATCGAGGATGCTGTCAAGAGCACTGCGCAAACAATGTGCTATAAAAGATCCAATTTACTGGTAATGTCATGTGGCCGACATTTATGTTTGAACACACAGTTCGGATTAATGCTGGTTATACGCTATATTTTAAGTAAGAGCATAAAACACAACCAATACTATTACCTTGTTTTACACCATGACTACGAATTTATAATGTTGTAATAGTATGTATGCTTCTTTGTTTATGTGTGTACCAGAGTTTTTAAAAAAATACTACTAGGTATTCTATCATAATAGTAATTCACATTCTAAATATTTTGGCGAATCCATACATAAGTATACACAAATGTACACTCATACATTACTTAAAAGTATGGAAGAATATAAATGCTTTAGTATGTGCTTGAAATAGGCCGCCAATGGAAACTAGAGAAAATCCAAGGTCATCCCGTAAGACAACAGCGTGTATATTCAATATTAATTTTTGGCATTTTCTACACTGTCAATAAAATTAAAAATCAGTGTCGAATCTGTATCAGTGTATATATAAATTAATGTGTGAGATTTCCCATTTGTCGGAAACAGTATACATCGAAAATAACATGTTGATATAAAATATAAATCCATCTTGGGTGTAGCAATGCGTGTAGCGTAGAATGTATTTATACCGTACCGTAAGACTTGGCTGAGTGGCACTATCATATTTTCAAACATCAAAATGAGCATTCTTACAAAAGTATGTATCTTCCTGGAAGATATCAGAGCTGGAATTAATTACGTTTCACGAGAAATAATTTTTTGGCAAAAGTCTCTTCCTATTTTGATCCGTTTCATCTTCTACATGAAGTTTGTTGGTAAGGAGTTCCTGCTGTATTAAGCGTCGCATCCCGAGACATGTCCCGAGGGACGCTCCGTCAGCCTCCAGAACTTCCAGACTTACTCCGACGTCCATCCTCCTCCTCCTCTATGTAAATAACAAGTTCAGATTCCCACAGAACGCTGATCGATCTGCTCTGTTGGAACCACTGCGATCGACAAAGCCGAGATCGAGATGTCTTTCACTATAGCAGGATATCCCACAGCTGCCACCAACAAAGAACTCGATGCTGAACGAATTTTACATACCTACATTCATCATAAGACTGCTCTTTATGATGGTAAAACTTCTCGGCAGTTCATTAAAAAATAAATTGAATACAAAGTCTGGGCTTATTTCTTTTTGATGGTTGTGTAATTTAAACGACCTCAAGCTATTAATCAAAATCGCTACAACAAAAGCGAACGGAGTTATTAACACATGACATGTAATGAGGTAGGGTTTTCCGATCGTGCCGGAAAGCATTACATTGCTATAGGCATACCAACCATGGTACCAAAGAGGATACTAAAATTGATCGAAATGACAGTGAAGTTCTTCCCTCAATTAGTGATATCATATAACTGCCTCACGTGAGTTTTCATGTACATTGTTTTGCTCTCAGCCATTCCGTCCTTGAGAAAGTGAAATGAAGAAAGTGAAGGTGAACTTAATAATATTCCTATTTCCTTCAAAGCAACGGCAGCCAGGAATAATGCAAATTGCTCATCCCGCGTGAGCAAGTTACGAACTACGCTCGAAGAGTCGCATTGGCTCATTCACGGCGCTAATTCGCAACAAGGAACGCGGGGCATTGTTTCACACCTAGCTGCCTGGCGCAGAGTTGCAGAGTTAATGACAGCTGGGCGTCGCGATGATAATGGATTCCTCCCACATCAGCTTAGACGACCGTGTTTTCACTTTATTATGATTACGACACATTATTAGCCGGAATAATTGCCAGAGGAAACACGATAATACGCGTACATAATAAGTAAATCAACGACGAAACATGTACACCTTAATTATGTATAAAGTCTCAGCTTATAAATACACTTTTAGCAGAGCTTTAGTAATGCTCATTTCATATCTGTTCGGATCATCCCGCAGGCGAGGAGACGAGCTTGCGTGCACGAGCTGCGTAATTAACATAAATTAACAGAACAGCTTTAACATGAGCGTATTTCATGGTTAGTTCGAAGTCCTTGTCGATGAAGATGGGAGACTTCTTGAAATAAATTAACAGCGAGGCTCCAGGTTGTAAACCATGGAGAATGGAAGGTTTACAAGCCTAGAACATAGAATGTATCTAAGATGAGACTTAAAATGCTGGTGAAACAATGGGTTTAATTTAATGACACATCAGAGATTATCTTGTAGTTTTAATATTGCACAAAACGGTTCGAAATAATTCAGTTTTAGTATTCAGTATATATTTGTTGTCATTTTGTGAATTACATGGTAATTATAAAAGACAGTAATTTGATAAACATGTTCATTATAAAACTTATTAAACTACATCCTCAACACTATTTGAAACACAGCATATTAATTGCTCACACTTCTGACATGTTTAGTTATAGCCAACTTAAACTCGCGAACATCTTTGATATCTTTGATTACTCTAGGGATTTTGTTAAAATCCCTAAACCCTTTATAAAATATACTGTTATTTAACCAATGATTTAACCTACTATAGTTACAATGCTTATAGTTATAGTTGCTTATATATGCTTATAGTTAAAGTGCAAGAAACGTGGGCAATTTTTAGTATTTGTTAAAAAATCCCTAAAACTTCAAGGCGTACATTGGTAACTCACACACAACATTATATTGCTCCCACGCGATATTGCAAGCGTCGTCCTAAGTATACTTAATGCCGAGTTTTAGATGAAATTATCTTCACTTTGGTGATTGTGAAAATGTTCGTTGGGTTGTTGGAAACACGTGCCGCCTGATAAAGGTGTCGACTGAGGCTGCGGCCGAGCACAGCCTCAAGCTTCTCGCAATTACTTAATTGGATGTGTATTTTAAGTAAAGTGCATCCAATTTGGTGATTAAAGTTCGGTTAAGACGGGGTGTCTCCTAACAGCGGCCTCCACCTCTTGTATCGGCGCCAACTCCACGTTTAGTTGAGAGCTTCGCAACCTGAGGACGGACTTCTCGCTCCAATCACAATCAACTGTTTCATAACTTCCATCGATTCTGGGCTTGATTTTTTTAACAGTTTAATCAATCCTAAAATATGAACCATTTTTGCAGTTTTGTCCCTGCAGTCATGTTGAGTTTTATCAATATCCAATTTTAAAAGTTAATAATATTTTTTATCGTTTCATCCGAAAGGAGGGTAATATTTATAAATAAACCTGTTTAAAAACAGCTAATCCTAGCTCGATTCGGTTCCAATATTGAATGGCATCGGCAAATATTCAGGAAGCAGACTAATTGCTTGTCCGTGCCGCGTAAACAGTGAATATTCACCTGCTGGGGAAAGAGGTGGATTCAAATGAATGAATATCTGCGCAATTATAAACAAATCCTCTGCAATGAATTCCTATTCAGGCTGAATTTCATTTTCACGAAGAAATAATTATCTAAACCTTTTTGAATATGTTTGGACAAAAGCGCAACGTCAGGTTTAGATGCTATAATAGATTTAAAGTTTTAATTGTTTCATATACTTTTTTCTTCTATTATTTGTTAAATAAAATTAAGTTTTTAATTATCTATTGTAAATGAATATAATATTATGATGTTTTTTCTTGCCTCTGGCTAAAAAGCCAAATATATTTATATTGTCACGTACCTACATGATCGTGTCATGACTACACAATTCCATAATTTAATTTAAATGATTCATTAAAATTTAAAATACTTCTCGGCCGATTCTGGAACCTGAAGTAATGAAGTTTTTGGGGTTTGATTAACAAAGTTTTCCGTAAAATGACCGATAAAATCTCGTTTGTTTTAAGCTGATGACAATTCTCAGCGTTGACTTTCATACTATTGTTTAGATTTCATTTTGGTTTCCATGCTTGACGATAACATTAATCGTAATCTATATTATTGCGTAACAGGTTTTCTCAAACTACTCAATCTTTGAAGTTTTAAATTAATTTTCTTAAAGGGCACCATCTGTTATTTCCATGTGCTCAATCTTCAGGACAGAATATTGCTGAACATTTGAACATTATGTACTCGATAGGCGTGTTGTTAACCACCTCAATATTGTGTGAATGATGACTTGTGTCGTCGCTCATTGCGTGCGGCCTCTTTTGTCACCCGACTGATGAGAGATTGTTCCAACTTTCTGAACCCTTTGTTTGTCAGAGATGAACAAACAGTTTAGCTTGCAAACAGACATTGCATAAAAGAATCCAACAGAAACGATGCATGACAGTTGCATGACACGACCCTGTTATGTTAGTTTGCCGAGAATATTTTATTACCGACAATCAAAAAGTAACGTTTTTTATTTTTAATGAAAAATACTCACGTTTTATAACTTCGTCACTGTCCGCACTGTACATGTTCAGTTCAATTTATAGCACACACGTCACATTATTCGCAACAGTTACTGTACTCACTATGTAAAAAAGGCAGCCAAGTCTCTTTACTTTAAAAAAATTCAACACCGAAAAGGAGTGATATCAAAAAAGGAGCCAAGTCAATGACATTTCCAAATATTTAATCGTATTTTTGAAATAAAAGAATAAACACCGAGAAATACTTTACAAAAGGACTTGGCGCATCGTTTTTTTAAAGACATAATTCTATCCTAAAAGTGGAAAGAAATTTACAAGTAGGTACATTTTCCTCTTTCTATTAGAATTAGATGAATCAAGCTACTTTTAGTAATGGCTATTTTATAGTTTTGTCAATGGCGAGAAGAAAGATTTCATGCTGTAATAGATAAGTAATATAAGGATGGAAGAATTAAATAACAATTGGAAGTGGGCTCATACATATTCTTGCAGTACTGTTAATATGGTGATATTAGAAGGGTATCTTTTCATAATTTGATCTTAACTGAAGGAATTCATGAAACGTTGTCAAATAATTACTAACTATCTATGGAACACTATTATATATTTTTAAAGTATAAAGATATTATTTTTAATAGAAATACAATGTGACTGTGTACTTTGTGAAATGTATTGTTATAAAATGTGGATTAATTGAAATGTATTTCATGATGAGAAGGTATAACGCATGAGACTTAATTATGTTGACCACGAAACAATATTACAAAGATAACTATTGTGTATTTATAGAAAACATAGACAACAAGTTTCATCGCGTATATATTCAAATAGAAAATATTTTACAGTAGGTATGTATAATATGTAATTGAAGGATGTTTCCCTATTATTCTAAAAATTCTTAATGACTGTTGTATATAAATGACTTATGCTTATGAATAGAAAAATGTCTTTAAAAAAACGATGCGCCAAGTCCTTTTGTAAAGTATTTCTCGGTGTTTATTCTTTTATTTCAAAAATACGATTAAATATTTGGAAATGTCATTGACTTGGCTCCTTTTTTGATATCACTCCTTTTCGGTGTTGAATTTTTTTAAAGTAAAGAGACTTGGCTGCCTTTTTTACACGGAGTGTTTTTTTCTGGGATATCACTTCTTTTGTTAGTTTATTCATACAGCTTGTAGCACATGTCCGAGCAGGAACTAATTTCTTTAAAAAAATACGCCTCAACCGATTTGGTTACTATGAAAAGTTGCGTTTGGTATAAGATGAAAATGATTATCCAAGAAGAATAGCTTAAGTTTCGTTATAATCGATCCAGCCGTTTTCGATACATGACGTCTCTTCCGGTTTTGAAATAGCGGCCGAATTCCGGTATAGGTAATAAGAAAACAATCTAGTTTTATCTAGTTGATACCTTCATGAACGACCATCTGAATTCCTAATCCCTATATTTCTGTAAAATCGGTCATGCCGTTTGTAATATATGACGTCACTTCCGGTTTCATTTAGTGGTTCCTGCCGCCATTTCCGGTACCATTAATTTATTTATTCATTTTTCACAATTGATTTTTCAAATAAATAGCAGAATGAATACGCAGGAGCTAGTTCAGTTGCAATCGGTACAGGCGTTTTAGATATATGACGTCACTTCCGGTTTCAGGAATGGCGGCCGAGAACACTGCTACCTTGAATATATAAATTGTATTGTCTATGTTACAATGTAAGTTAATTATGTATGTATTTTAAGTATAATTTGTTGAAATAAGTTAAATATTGCGTATTTATGACGTCACTTCCGGTTTAGAAAATAAGAAAATAATATTTTTTTTATTGATACTTCATATAGATGACCATCTAAATCGAATGGCGCTAATTTCGTTCTAATCGGTCCAGACGTTTTTGAGTTATGACGTCACTTCCGGTTTAAAAATGGCGGCACAAAAAATCACAAGAGGCAAGGTATCATCAGACGCCAAAAGTGCATATGTGGTAAAAGTTTCAGGTCGATCGGTTCAGCCGTTTAGGCTGTGGCCCTGTCAACAATGTTTCCTGATATCTGAATCATCATCATCAGATAGCTTTAAGAAGGGGTATAATTTCACTGTTTTCATGGCCCTCTAGCTCGCAAATGGCAAAACCTGTTGTTCCCAAATTTGGTATATGGGGTGGGGTGGGCCATAGCTCGAAATTAAGACATTTCACAACAATGTGAGATTTTCCAATTTTAAGATCCAGTAGGCCGAAAATGCCATGTTGTTGCTTACAGTAAAAGTGTTTGGTCTGCTCCTCAGTTTATTAGGCATTTACGGTATGTTGAGTGACTGTGAGTGTATAGTACGACTTGGCTGGGTGGAGCGACCGCTCCACTTGATATTGGAGCAAACTGTCGATCTATAATATATTCTACTGAAATTTCTATTATGCATTGTGAAAAATCTTTTTATTTAGAACCAACCTCGAGAGGTACATCAAACTATTTTCTCTATTTGCTATTATTTTTTCTTGAAGAGCAATGTTTTAAATGAATTACAAACGTACTTTTTAAATAGGTACTGAACTTACAACAAAAGATTTTTGTAAAAAATATTCAATTCTCTCTAGCTCGCAGACGGCGTAACCTATTGTTCCCAAATTTGGTAGATTCTTACAATAAACGTAGGTTCCTCCAGCCTTTTTATATGAGAGTGTGCGCGCCGTACGACTTGGAGCACCACCACTAGATTTCACGGCTGTACACCTATTCTCGTTTACCATTCGGAATTGCGCCACAGCACAATGGATTCAGCTAAATTTTCATTGAAATAACAAAACATTTTCCTTGATTACGCGTAGTCCAACATTTTTGCATGCGGCTCAACTCGAAAAAAAGCTAGAAATTGTAGCATTCTCTCTGTAATTTCGAGCAACATATCAAAGCAAAGCATAACTTTTCATTCTTTCCTATATACCTACTATTGTTATTCACACACTTGGTTAATGTTAGCTGCGCCAAATAAAAATATCTCGGATGAAAGCCAAATGTAAATTTGACGCCATGTAGCGGTAATGAGCGAGAATAAAAGATCAAAAGTAGTTAATCAATCATTACCATTAGAATAGTGAGCGCAGCGGCGGTCATTACTCTAATGATTTAGAACTATTGTGCTGACGTTAAACAAACATTCCAGCAATGTTTCTATAAAATATTCATTGATCACTAGTCGCGTTTGATTTTGTAGATGTTCACTGACAAGTTTCATTACAGCAAAACCCTGTAAAACAGATCAAAAGCAGCACTATCACGAACCATATCATTCACAAGCTGAACTCTGCCCCCCCCCCCCCCCCCCCCCCCCCCCGCGTGGTCGCATCGAACATATTATAATATTCTTATGAATCCGACAGTCTGAGTTCTCCCTCGCTCAGTTGAACATCTTGATATATTACCTCGTGTATGAAAATATGGTCATGATGAAATTCCATGTGAAAGTCCCCATTTGGTGTTGAAAGCAATATATTTCATGAAAATTACGTAATATAGTGACACGTAATAAAGATAAGTATTAAAATATAACAAGAGAGATTGCAGTCAGATTTCATTAACTTCCAAGTCTCCGCTTGATGTAGGTGTATAAATATCATGTATTATTGTTTGAGTATGCAGTGAACTTAGTGATGCTTTATGTGCCACTTGGTTTGTCGTAAACATCAGTCGGCAATATCCGAGCTAATATCGACTGTGTAGAGAGAGACGCAGTTTCACTTCAAAGCACAATGGCTGGCTGGCGTTATTGCGTCCAACCATAGCAAGACACGAAGTTTAATGAGAATTGAATGAGATCTGTTGGAAATATTCCACGCAGCGCATCTTATTGATTGCAGTACATAATGCTCTCTCAAGGTATGGTTTATACTCTATCTATTTTATAAAATAGTATAAACATTTATAATTACAAGTTCTGATCGTACGGAAATTATTTTACAAACAATTTAGTAGAAGAGCGATTAAAGTGGTCCCACTGCTCCAGCCAGCCAAGGTGCTTAGAATTCGCCGTAATTCATACAAATCTCTGATGAAATAATACTTCAAACAAGAGCATAACACAATTATATCTTACCTTACGCTCCAATTATATGTTTTTAATTGAAGTTCCAATTGAACTATCCCAAAATAATTCATATTTGTAGTGCAATGTTGCCAGATTTATGGTAAATTTCACACATTGTACACATTTTCTTTCTTATTTGGCCCGTGACCCCATATTTTCAAACGGCAGTCTTATTCTAAAAATTATTATCTTTAATTTGAGACTATTTTCAATCATTTGTCATTCCTCTTGCGGTTTTAGGAGCAATTTAAAGCCAATTTTCCGGGACGATTTCATGTCTCCCTGTGTTATCTTATGGGGGAAAAAGGGATCTTTAATCAAGAATATCTAATTATATGATACCGTAAGGGGCAAATATTTGTTGCTAGTTGTATGTAATATGGTTTCATTAATCTTTGGTGTGAATTACAGCAAATTCTCATTCCTATGCCAAAACCCTGGAACCCCCTTAATAGCAATAATAGAGTAGAATTAATAGCATATTAATTATATTCACGTGGCAATACGAACGAATTTTGTTATACATTTTAGTTGAGGTTCAGGAATATTAGAAAAGAAACAAAAACTTATGAGAGAGGAGAATTTAGCTACGAATGTAAGACGGCAATTTTTCTCCTTCATTTTCTTTGAAAACACATTCTTGGGTCTGTGCTTTACATATTGCGAAGTTCCGACCCACCATGGTTCCGACCAGTTTTCTTTTGGCCACGTGACCGATGAAATGAAGAGAGGCGCTTTTTCCCTGCAGTTCGTCAGTGGTATTTCACAGGAGAATCTCCGCTGGTATGTTGGCTAGAATTTGGATATTGTAACCAAGATTTTCCATACTTAACATATTGTGCTTAGTTCTATGTTTATGAAACTAATGCGTAAGGAAAGAAAAATCCCAGAAAAAAAACACTCCGTGTAAAAAAGGCAGCCAAGTCTCTTTACTTTAAAAAAAATCAACACCGAAAAGGAGTGATATCAAAAAAGGAGCCAAGTCAATGACATTTCCAAATATTTAATCGTATTTTTGAAATAAAAGAATAAACACCGAGAAATACTTTACAAAAGGACTTAGCGCATCGTTTTTTTAAAGACATCATTCTATCCTAAAAGTGGAAAGAAATTTACAAGTAGGTACATACATTTCCTGTTTCCATTAGAGCCAGAATCTATGAATCAAGCTACTTTTAGTAATGGCTATTTTATAGTTTTGTCAATGGCGATAGAAGAAAGATTTCATGGTGTAATAGATAAGTAATATAAGGATGGAAGAATTAAATAACAATTGGAAGTGGGCTCATACATATTTTTGCAGTACTGTTAATTTGGTGATATTATAGAAGGGTATTTTTGGCCTATCAATGGCATTTCCTGCACTTTATTTTCGACTGAGGAAAACCAAGAAAAATCTCAATCAAGATTAAAGGTCACGGGAATCGAACCGGTTCCCCAGCCTGAGCCAACTTGCGTCGCTGTGTGTTTTGAGCCTTGTAAAGTATCAAATAGTATTTGGTAACTCTTTACAGAGAAAAATGTTCTTGTCATGAAAGGCTAAGCTACATGAAGATCATTGAACGAACTTGCAACACTGTATTGTCGCAATCGCACCCTGTCGTGCAACCAAATGTTACCTTCTTGGAAACAAGTTGAAATCACTGAATATTCCCAAGGACGATTTGTTAAAAATTGGAAAAATACATCATTTAAAAGATTTTAATGTAGATAGGTGATTTCACTCGACTCAAGCCTTCGTGTTCAGTGTTCACCAATGCGGGGGATAAAAGGAAAAGAAACACGCCAATATTTTAATCACTGTGATTCCTACGACACAATTGTACCGAGGTAGAAACAATGAAGTTGTAGAAATGTAATAAGTGACCAGGTTCAGCAGTGTGGTCAGATTTGGTATTCAGGGCTGAGTGTTGTTACAGGGAAAGAACTCAGCAGAAGAAATCTCGGAATAATGTGTGAAACGCGTGCTTCTAGCCATAAAGCGAGCAATCAATCACCAACTCAAACCAATGACATCTCGCCCAGGGCCTAACGGATTTCAGCCCCGATTAGATATATCCCTCTGACGTCACACATCCGCGCGGCGTTGACAAATTCCTCGCTGTCTGAATATGGATGAGTTTGCGGGGTCACCGAATAAGCCGATAAAATGTCTGCTATTCGACGTGACTCTTCGAAAAATATTATATTTCGAGTTGCAACCGTGGGCGACGGCTTGGAAATATATGAATTCCAGCTTTAATGTCAGATATAATATTATTCTTCACGGCTGGTCCATTGAATTCTAGCAGCATCTCGCGTCGCTTCATCTCGGTCCTTCAAGGGTTTTCCTACTTCCACTCGCTGAGAAGTCACATCGAGAAGATAACACAAAACGAATTCTCCGCGTAATTAAAATCTCGAAATTGTAAAATACCGTAGCGGTCACATTGCATCTACTCGACTTGTCCTGAGTCAGGATTGTACGCGATTGTTACGCAATACTGCCCTTCAAATGCTTTGTTCAGGAAGAATGCTCTGTCGTTAAGGCTGGAATTCCAAGGTACATTCTTTTTTGGTACGCAGATATTACTTACTCAGAAAAGAATTTGGGGAATTCGTGAAAGCTTTTTAAATCTAATATTTCATGTTAAACAGTGATGCAAATATGTGTATGAAACAGAAGCAGCAATTATAATGTAGTAACAAGTAACAATACAAATACCAGCCTCTGCCCTTGACTGAATAGGATGAAAGTAAATAACACAAAGTAACGCACAAAGATGTTCAAAACTGAGCAATCAAAAGTAATAACGAGCGTCTTGAAATATTTGCTCCATTCCTTTTCTTTGCATGAAACATGACAGAGTTGCTATGTTTGTTTCTGTTCTCAACCCGAGCGCGCTATGTATATTACATTCTCTTCTCCCTCCCGCTCGGCCTCCATGTTGGAAGCAGACACGGCGATGACGGCAATAAGACAACGACACGGCATACGGATCGTGACACGTCTACTTACTCCCCTCGGATAACGAGGTTTGTTTGAAACATCCGCCAATACGCGGCCCGTTCGTCTGAACACGTTTTAAATGAGAAATGTGTGCGGCTGGATGGATTGGACCTGTTTGGTTATGACACTGTAGAGAATGAAAACGTCATCGAGCTTGCTCTAGCGCTCGCGTGAGCGAACACACGAACTAGTTACGCGATGAAAAACTGACAAATTGGAGCCATTTCATTCATACCCTATCTCGACTCTCCTCGGCATTCACGACCCAGGTTTCAATATGAAGTTACCCTGAGAAGTGAAATCATTTTATTTGCCTAGCGAAAAGAACACAGTTTCCATACTCGAGTTGGAGTAAAACCGAAGCTAGTACCATTTCCAGTTGCGGCCGCATTGTTAACAGAGGTTATAGCTCTGTCTGTTGTAATACGTCAGTTCAAATTAGATTCAAAGTTAATTCACTGAAGTAATTAAAATGATATACACCTGCATACCTCACCTGTAGGTTCATACATTTCATCCACTTCCTAGAGGGCGCTGATTTAGAATCCTGTTCAATTTAATCAGAGGCGACGTCATCATTCAAACGATGTAGTTTGATTGCAAGTTGATTAAAATACAGGACACTGAATAAATTGTGACGTCAGAACTTGAGAATGAAAATCAGTGTGTATAGAGTCGTTGCTTTATAATTGACATCTTGAGCAAGTTGAAACCAAATATATTTCCTTGTTGTAAAGTAGAGTTTTTATGAAGTAGCTATTACTCATAGGATTGAATTAATGTACTATGAAACTATAGAAAACTTGTTTATTCAATGTTAGTTGTTGTTGTTTTCGTTTTTGTAAGGATAAAAAAAACTTTTTAATGAATAGCTATTGATTCTAATGTTGAACAAGAGACAGAGCCGAGGTTTTGCAGAGCATCACTTCACTGTAATCTGGATGGATGTATAGTGGAGAGAAATCCCGTAAGAAATGCTTAGTTCTTTGATCGATGGAGGGAAATGCGATCCTGCTCGCATTTGTCACAACGTGGATGTCATACTTAGCAGTGGAAACCTGGAGAAAGAGCAAATAAATAATACTACAACAAGAGAAAATCCGAGAAGGAATAACAAATGCTTTCTAAGAGCCGTTTTCCACAATTCTTGGAGTCATTAATTGTTGTACTGAGACGAATTGTGGAGTGGGAGTAAAATATATCAAACTACAAGAGATACACAAAGATACAGAATGTTGTTAGGTTTTTGTGTTCTTTGCGCTGATGAAACTTTTCAAACGACCACGTGACTGTATAGGCACGTGACGTCACATTAGCACTTGAGGAGGGCAAATGTTTCCAGGATACAAACAATAGGTCAATCACTTTTCTCACATGAGTATTTAACTGGGTATCTAGTACATTCTTAACAATTTGTCTTGTGTAATAAATCACTCTAAATTTGAGTACAGTATGGCAGCTGTCAGATTTGTTTATCTCATATACCTTAAAATGGGTTGCTATGGCAACAATTACTCTGCATGCTCTGCATATGCTAGCTCTCAGGGAGGAGAAAGTTACATAAATGTTTGTAGAGAAATGTTGGCTTCTTGAAGAGCAACATTCTCAAGTTCGCGCTCTAAGGTTGCGGTCGACGCCTAGTTCTTGAGACTATCCGACACCTTGCCACGAGTGCGAGGCGTCAAAGTCAAACAACCGGCCGAGAGAACTTGAGTGCGCAGAGATTACATTTCAATGGTTCGCCAGATGATTTGATTTCTCAAGTGTATGCTCTAAAATGTCAAAGCCAATGGCAATCTGTAGCCAGTGAAAAGAATGCAAATATTTCCCTCCATAACATAAAAGAGAGCGATTCCTATAGATGCATTTCATACATTGTTCTATTGAGCAACACTCTTCACTGAACTTACAAAATATACAAATACATTACACGAAGAATCACAGTCTACGTAAATAAAAATAGAACAGTATTGCCAACTTTTTATCACATGTCCATTGAAAATAAACATGCGCCAAACAGTTAAAGTCTGTGTGAATCTGTAATTACGTTCTTTGTGTCTGTGCTTGGTCTTTGTCGATTGCGACTATGACCTGCTGCATGCCAATTATCCGGGGGTTGGCTTATTTAACACTCAGCCTGACGCCATTTCGCCTGTTGTCAACCCCCCGCCTACTTCGACTATCACCCTATTCCGGTGTGATTGCCGTGTTGGCCACACTGCATGTCCCCGCAGAGACTGATAATACGCGGCAATAACGCGACAGACAGTGCCGTGACAGGTCTGCCAACTGCTCGCGAATAAACATGCAAATCTCCGTGCAGAGGAGCCGTGTCAAGTGCAGGATAAAGCGAGTGTTTTCCATTCCGCTGATTGGCGGGGAGTTTTATAACATTATCTCTCCACGAACATCTAATAATTCAACCCTTGAACAAGGAAACTCTGTTTGAACAACGACTTTGTCTAACAACAACAATATGCTTCATCTGAATATAAACACGAAATGCAACAAGAATGTTACTCCTGTTGCTGCCACTGTAAAGACGTTGACTTTGAATTTAGCACACATTTTATAAACAATAATTCGAGAATCAAGGTTTTATTATATTTCAAGAATTCTGTGGCGTTGAGTAAGAAATAACCACTCCCCCCCCCCCCCCCCCCCCCCGCCCACAATCTACGTTCTGAACAGTTTTTGAAACCAACACGTAGGTACTAGTTTACTAAGAATTTAAATGGAAATATCAGGAAAAACCAGTCTCATTTCCAACACAATTAGCCGCGAGAATCTTTCTTCAATTCAAGTTTTTTTGCTAAAGTGAACTTTATCTTACTTATCAGGGCATTGTACAATCAGGCATAACTATTTTTTTTGAGATGTCAAAATTTGCATTATAGCCCCTAATTTTCAAAACCTCTTTCAGTATCATGATAGAAACGTTTCGTTCGAAGTCCAAACTTGGCCCTGTTCTAAGAGTTTGCTCGGAGCTGTTCTGAACTCCAACTTGCACCAGCCCTGTACTTCCTGTAGGCCGACGAACACAATCACCTGTTCCAAGCTCGGGGCAGTTCTCATAAGCACGCCATTGGGTTTCCATTGGCAACTCTTCACGTATATACATTTTATTCATTAGCAATTAGCAACTCGTTCTTGCAAAAATCTTCACGAATCAAATTAAAAAAATTAAAATCCCACTTCTGTCACCATGTAAAATCTAATCAAAATTCCATAAAATGTTGTATTTCCTAATTATTTAGATTGTTTGAATTTCTGCATATTAAACATCTCATGAAATATTGCAAATTGAATTATTTGATGAAATATTGCAAATTGAAACATTGATAAAATAGTACAAATTTAAAAATTTAAAAATTGACATACCTTGCTATTGTATTAAAATTCAATGCGTTTCTAATTATTACTTTTAATATCAAACGGGGAAGAATTAACGGCTCCACCCTATTTGTGTTACCATAAGTGTTTAATAGTATATTTCCAATCATATCCTGCACAGAGAGGGGTAACGTTGATTAGATTTCAGTGAAGTACTTGCGAATATCTTCCCCGTCAAATTGTCAATAGAATTCTATGTCGTTTTATCTCTGCCAAAGCACTTAGTTGCAACTTGAATTATGCGATTATATTTACTCGTCGTTCGTCGTACCGAAAACTCGCAAGAAACTGTAGATCCAACGCTTGACATCCTGACTCCAACTTGAAAACATGTTCACAAGTCTCAACACGGGTTTACTGAGCTGCATGGAGTTCAAAGTTCGAACTTGTTGTGTTTCTTTGTTTTCATGAATCCACACTTTATTGTAGTGTCCGTGTTTGACCGTGACGACTTCAAAAGAAGAACTTTGCAAACTTTGACAACCATGAGGCGAAACGTTGCTTAGTTGAAGTACACTATAAGCTATACATTTCAGTTTTCTCTGAATTTTTTGAGTATTTTTTGGAAACATCTTGCTGCCATAATTTCCGACGTTAAGAAACTACTACCATTCCTTTCAATGTCCCTTGTTGCTTGAGAAAACATGCCTTTGAGGTAAACGGCGGCAAGAATTGTCCACTGAAGCATCGCCTCAGGCCACCAGGCTTGATAGGCGTCATTTTCTTTGAGCGGCGGCAAGAATTGTCCACTGAAGCATCGCCTCAGGCCACCAGGCTTGATAGGCGTCATTTTCTTTGAGCGGCGGCAAGAATTGTCCACTGAAGCATCGCCTCAGGCCACCAGGCTTGATAGGCGTCATTTTCTTTGAGCGGCGGCAAGAATTGTCCACTGAAGCATCGGCTCAGGCCACCAGGCTTGATAGGCGTCATTTTCTTTGAGCGGCGGCAAGAATTGTCCACTGAAGCATCGGCTCAGGCCACCAGGCTTGATAGGCGTCATTTTCTTTGAGCGGCGGCAAGAATTGTCCACTGAAGCATCGCCTCAGGCCACCAGGCTTGATAGGCGTCATTTTCTTTGAGCGGCGGCAAGAATTGTCCACTGAAGCATCGCCTCAGGCCACCAGGCTTGATAGGCGTCATTTTCTTTGAGCGGCGGCAAGAATTGTCCACTGAAGCATCGCCTCAGGCCACCAGGCTTGATAGGCGTCATTTTCTTTGAGCGGCGGCAAGAATTGTCCACTGAAGCATCGCCTCAGGCCACCAGGCTTGATAGGCGTCATTTTCTTTGAGCGGCGGCAAGAATTGTCCACTGAAGCATCGCCTCAGGCCACCAGGCTTGATAGGCGTCATTTTCTTTGAGCGGCGGCAAGAATTGTCCACTGAAGCATCGCCTCAGGCCACCAGGCTTGATAGGCGTCATTTTCTTTGAGCGGCGGCAAGAATTGTCCACTGAAGCATCGCCTCAGGCCACCAGGCTTGATAGGCGTCATTTTCTTTGAGCGGCGGCAAGAATTGTCCACTGAAGCATCGCCTCAGGCCACCAGGCTTGATAGGCGTCATTTTCTTTGAGCGGCGTCGGCAAAAAGTCTGTTATACCCTGAGGTACTTAATATAATGCGAAACGCATGTCTCTAGGAGTAGCTTAGACAAAAGCTAGGCAAATAAACACCCGAACATTTCAAGCAGGCTTTTAAGTTCTTTATAAAAGTTGCAAAACGTTTCAAACCCCTTTATACTGGGCGTCATCATATTTCCATTTTGCGAATAATCCATACAAAATACACACAGAAGAATAATAAAAAGGGATGTGTAATATATCTAAAAATAGAGCAAAGTCGACGAGGAATGGGACATGTTGTTGGAATCGATTCATTCAGCCAGGGATGTTTCAATTACAAAGAAGCACCGGCGCCATAAATTCCGAGAGATAATGCGCAAATTTGCTGAAAACAAAACCCCCACGTGAGTGAGTAATCCGATGCTCTGTGTTGCAATCTGATTTCATTCCATTCACGCGATTTGCCGTCGAATACCGACTCTACCGAGTTCCATCGGATCGAGGAGCGGCAGTAATACACTTGTTGTTGACTCGACGGTAGCGCAGAGACGAGAATATTCTCTCTCAATGCGTTTTAAATTACAACTGACGAATTGTAGATTTCTCTTTAGACTCATTGACTCAACTGAATTAACTCTGGCCAGTGGAATTAAGTTTTAAATAATTATCGAGTTATGTTCGTTAAGACTTTGAGATTTAATGAGTTGTAAAAATGTCTTCTCAAATTATACATTCAAACAGGTTCTTACGCGCGGGAAGATGAAATCTAATTATAACGCCACGCTATGTTTCAATATTGAATACCAAACAATGTTATTATGTTTTCTTGAGTGTCGAATGTTCTAAACGCTCAATATTGGATTATTACTTTTTATCGGCACTTTCTTTGACAAAGGGGAAAAACACGACCATAAAATGAAAATATTTGAAACTTTCTGACAGACACTAAAGCTCCGATAACGGTTTACTGAACACTGAGAACCATCACGGTCGTCGACCATTTTGTATCGGCATTCTTGGACCCTTTGATTATTCGCGCTTTCTAAACGCCTTGCGCAATCCTGATGCGCGCTAATCTCGTGCTGACGGAGCGAATCGTGATGCAATTTGTATTATTATATTGCCTATTAGTCGTCGGCTCACGGGAAAGCGGTCATGGAAAAGCTGCGATTGCCGGGGAGAGCTCGACCGTCATGAGAATGATTCACTAACACGATTTGAAATCAATCCGCCTTCATGCCGAGGCTCTGAGGCGTGGCATTACATCGTTATCGCATCTCTTCCAGTCGCACGGAGCCAGATGATATTTGTGCAGACATTCATTAGCTTCATGTCGCATGTTTATTTTAATTGTATCTGCATCGAGTTATTTTCTCCACAATATTAAGATTTTTGTAAGCCCTTAGCTTGTAGACGATATTTCTTATGTGAATAGCATTCATGAAAATAAAAATACTAGAGAAGCATGTACACTCCCCCAAATAATAAACGGTACTCGAAAGAAAATGAATTGACTGATTAAGGTTTGATGGCATCATCCCATGAAGTCAGTGCTAACGCATTATCTAACTCTTTTAGGTGAGCTCTGATTTCATTGATAATAACAAGGATTGATTGTCAAGGAACCGGCCCAGCAGCCAGTACGTTTTGTACCAAGTACCGTTTATTATTTGGGGGAGTGTACGTAAAATTTTACTGGCAAAAAAGATGATATTATTTATATCTATCGGTTGTTTCACTGCTTTGACATTTCATTTTATACGATTCGATGCATTTTACTTAAACAGTAAAGGGAATAAGAAAGGGATATATTTGTTTGAAATTGCTTATTTAATCGAACCTAGAAATATAATTCAACATTCTACAAGGAGGAACGAGCCAAGGCTTATGGTTGAGGACAGTGTATATATATATGGAAGATTTGTCAAAAGCGAATGTATGGCTGATCTCATTGATGTAATATTTTACATGAGAGTGTGTAGTTTTTAATATTAGAGAGACATACAAAAATATACACAATTTAACCCTACAGGGACTGCAGGACTAGAGCTAGAGGACATAAAAACACCTAGAACATAGAAGAGTAGAAAAATAAACAAAATACATGTATTTAAATCCTCAAAGAAACGATGCACCCCACTCTATGCTTATAATACTATAGGAAAACGCTATGCGTAACGCGTTGATAAGCGAGCCTTTGCAAGCAAATTGATATGTGTGTGAAAGTTGCTGCTCTATAACCTTGGAAATGCCAGGAAAACAACATGAGTCAAAGGATCAGTGATATTTTTTAAGTTTCTTTGAATAAATTTGACAAATATTTCAAACAACATAGAATATCCCCGTAAAATGTTAATATCTCTAGAAATTCTTGAACGGTCGAACGGTTCCATTTTTAATTTTCAACACACGGAATCGTTAAAAAACGAGACCTTGTTATCGTTCATGACATAAGTACGTTTGCAATATTTCACATAGATTGTTTGAACGGTTTGACCTTGACATTGCCCATAAAAAAAGAGGCAGAAAGTGCCATAAGAGTGTCAAGTTTGCATAGTACCTAATATGTTAACAACTAAATCTAGCGAGTTCTGTTGAAGTTCGTAATGCTGTGGTACATGGCCGATGTTCTGTTGTTCTGCTGCGCAGGTGGTGAGGGCAGCGAGTCCCGTGCTCCTGCGCGTCATCACTCTTGGCGCGTTCTTCATCTACTGCACGGTGAGTTGACTCTTACAACCACAATCACAATATTACATGTACTCACTGTATCGATAGGCACTTCCCGTTCCAACATACCGTGGCAAAAGAGAGCGTTTCCACTCAAGGGTCAACGTATTAACACATTGTGTAATTGGAAAATAAATTGAACTGAAATTTCTTCTTGGCAACAAAATATCGTTTTAGTTGAATATAAAAACTTACGCTTGAATGAATATTACAATATAAATTTCCTTTGTAACTGGAATCAAATATCTATGAAATTTCGTTGGAGGCTATTTGTGGACTTAGTACGAACTCATTTCAAATTCAAATTGAAAACTTCATTAAATTTAATAGTTTTTCAAATTTGTCGAGGTCTGTTTTCATATCGAGTACTACATGAAGCTGCTGAATGTATACAATAATAAAGTGCGGGCGGAGGCAGAGCTAATCTTCGTACATTCGAATGCGATCTGTGCTCTTTTGGTACATTTGTCCACCAAAAGCGTGCACCTCGGGCTAGCCACGAAGTCCTTATCTTCTCCCTGTGGTCACGTTCCCCTAATCCTCAGCATCGTTTGTTGCGAGCTTGTAGCAGCATATTGAACCTGGCATGACTGTCCAGGGCGCAGCAACTTCTGAAATTACCGCAGATTTAATCGCGACTCAAGTTGAGTATTAGATAACCAGAGGTAGATTTCCTGCTTCAACAGCATGGAGTTTAGAGAACATACAGCAACTTTGGCTTCATATGATTAAATCTCGTTGTTTAATTCTTCATTTGAAATAGCATTTTGTCGAGGCTCTCATATATCTTTTTATTTGTCAAGAATCTTATATTATATCTCTGGAATCAGTTTTCTAATTTTCCAGTCGGTCGGTGGAAGTGACAAAGTCGGTAATACCTTTTAATGCTGAATTCCGCACCGGAGATTGGATTCTGCGTGCGGTTCTATCACTTATCGCTTGAGCGAAGCCACGGCGAGGCGAATGGATGTTTCTGCACCCATGTGGCTGAGGATACAAAACCAACCACGAGTCTCAACTTTTCCTGAATTCACTCGAATATATTATTTACTTTTCAAAGGTTGTTTTCGAACTCAAGGCATATTTAATATTCTCGTTCGACGGAGTATAGAGTTACTTCTGAAAGTTGTGTGAGCTTATCGTGAATGTAGGTAATCATATTGATGGCTTGACTTTTCCGCTGTATAATCTCAAACATACATTGTCAATGTATGTATGCATTTTCAATGTTTTTTAATTTGTATTATTTTGTGATTTGAAATTATCTCCCAGCTTTGAATTGACTTTTGGATTGGATACATATGTTACGCCAATAAGAATACATTAGCTTGGCATTGTTCCTAAAAAATATGCAGAGTAATTGCATTGCACGTATTTTAGTCACTGAGTAACATCCAATATCTAGACAGATATAATAAAATAAATAATATATTGAGTCATTAGGAAACATTCGGTATCATTGATCATACAAATATATTCACCATTAATCCTTGCTGTCATCCATTGAATCCCCTGTTGCTTTATATTATATTATTTCTTCACTTATAATGAAAACTGATGTTTTCTTTTGATTCCATTTTCCCTAATACCAGCATTCATTGCTTTTGCGACGCTAGACAAATGTATTCAGATTCAGCCATTTTCTTCTCTCCTAGACAAACTTGGTCATAGACAACCATTCCCTTGGTTCAAGTTGCTCTCATTTCATTCTCAAAACGAATATATCTTTACCCAGTTGCAATTTCCTCCTGCATTTCAATCGATCTTCTTTTGCTTCCGATCACGCAATAACTATTCTGCTTGGAGATATCAGTAGGGACTATTATTATTGGATAATCCCTAGCTCTTCAGCTGGGTAAAGTTACGCTGTCTTGTGGCATTGTAAGTTCTCACATGCTGCTTTACTTTGAGAAACTTCGTCTTCAAAGTATTCTCTTCTTCCAAACACCAATCCTCAAACGTCGAAGATCAAAGAAGACGAGTGTGGGGAGATGGAAGGAAAAAGGGGGATATTTTATTGAAGGAAAATCACGTCAATTTATGCTCTTTACTAAATTCGGTTTATATTACGGTCTCAATTCTACATTTGGTGGATTATTACCCCATTTAAAAATAATAAAATGCTATTTCTACTTGGAGAGCAAATATCCTGCTAAAGAAGTAACGTGGAAGAAGAAGGATGAAGATATACAACGAAGAGGAAGTCAATCTTTGCCATCATCATCAGATTCACTTTATGTAGAGTTTTATATTAAGGATGGTAGGCTTTTCATTTTCTTCGAATCATCTGTATTAAAATTTAGTTCACAATTCACATAGCAACCTTCTGTAGTTATTGGTGTTAAGAAACCATTTCGCATTGATTTTCGTAGAAACTCGTAATAAGAGTATATTGATATAAATAACAATCTTTATTAATTGCTTTCCAAATTATTTAACTGGTGGAATGACCGACCACTGCCATCTAGATGGTTCTGGGAGCATAAAGTGCGAATCGATGCAGGCTGCTGTGGATAAGAAAACGTACGTGCAAAGCGACGCATCTCAAAATAACATTACGGTGTGTGTGAGCTGCTGCAACCAGATGGGTGGTTAATATCTTTGTCCATTTTACAGTGATATTTTACAGCAAATAAATTGTTCCATAAAGTCTCATAGATATGATATAGAGTACCTATTTGTGAGTATTCCTGACCTCTGTTGTGCAGACTATCGTGATGTACCCGAGGCCCAGCATCTACACGTGCACCGTGCGCGTGTGTCTCATGCTATGTCTATTGTGTTGTGTGCAGACTATCGTGATGTACCCGAGGCCCAGCATCTACACGTGCACCGTGCGCGTGTGTCTCATGCTATGTCTATTGTGTTGTGTGCAGACTATCGTGATGTACCCGAGGCCCAGCATCTACACGTGCACCGTGCGCGTGTGTCTCATGCTATGTCTATTGTGTTGTGTGCAGACTATCGTGATGTACCCGAGGCCCAGCATCTACACGTGCACCGTGCGCGTGTGTCTCATGCTATGTCTATTGTCTTGTGTGCAGACTATCGTGATGTACCCGAGGCCCAGCATCTACACGTGCACCGTGCGCGTGTGTCTCATGCTATGTCTATTGTGTTGTGTGCAGACTATCGTGATGTACCCGAGGCCCAGCATCTACACTTGCACCGTGCGCGTGTGTCTCATGCTATGTCTATTGTGTTGTGTGCAGACTATCGTGATGTACCCGAGGCCCAGCATCTACACGTGCACCGTGCGCGTGTGTCTCATGCTATGTCTATTGTCTTGTGTGCAGACTATCGTGATGTACCCGAGGCCCAGCATCTACACGTGCACCGTGCGCGTGTGTCTCATGCTATGTCTATTGTCTTGTGTGCAGACTATCGTGATGTACCCGAGGCCCAGCATCTACACTTGCACCGTGCGCGTGTGTCTCATGCTATGTCTATTGTGTTGTGTGCAGACTATCGTGATGTACCCGAGGCCCAGCATCTACACGTGCACCGTGCGCGTGTGTCTCATGCTATGTCTATTGTGTTTTGTGCAGACTATCGTGATGTACCCGAGGCCCAGCATCTACACTTGCACCGTGCGCGTGTGTCTCATGCTATGTCTATTGTGTTGTGTGCAGACTATCGTGATGTACCCGAGGCCCAGCATCTACACGTGCACCGTGCGCGTGTGTCTCATGCTATGTCTATTGTCTTGTGTGCAGACTATCGTGATGTACCCGAGGCCCAGCATCTACACGTGCACCGTGCGCGTGTGTCTCATGCTATGTCTATTGTCTTGTGTGCAGACTATCGTGATGTACCCGAGGCCCAGCATCTACACTTGCACCGTGCGCGTGTGTCTCATGCTATGTCTATTGTGTTGTGTGCAGACTATCGTGATGTACCCGAGGCCCAGCATCTACACGTGCACCGTGCGCGTGTGTCTCATGCTATGTCTATAGTGTTGTGTGCAGACTATCGTGATGACCCGAGGCCCAGCATCTACACGTGCACCGTGCGCGTGTGTCTCATGCTATGTCTATTGTCTTGTGTGCAGACTATCGTGATGTACCCGAGGCCCAGCATCTACACTTGCACCATGCGCGTGTGTCTCATGCTATGTCTATTGTCTTGTGTGCAGACTATCGTGATGTACCCGAGGCCCAGCATCTACACTTGCACCGTGCGCGTGTGTCTCATGCTATGTCTATTGTGTTGTGTGCAGACTATCGTGATGTACCCGAGGCCCAGCATCTACACTTGCACCGTGCGCGTGTGTCTCATGCTATGTCTATTGTCTTGTTTGCAGACTATCGTGATGTACCCGAGGCCCAGCATCTACACGTGCACCGTGCGCGTGTGTCTCATGCTATGTCTATTGTGTTGTGTGCAGACTATCGTGATGTACCCGAGGCCCAGCATCTACACGTGCACCGTGCGCGTGTGTCTCATGCTATGTCTATTGTCTTGTGTGCAGACTATCGTGATGTACCCGAGGCCCAGCATCTACACGTGCACCGTGCGCGTGTGTCTCATGCTATGTCTATTGTCTTGTGTGCAGACTATCGTGATGTACCCGAGGCCCAGCATCTACACTTGCACCGTGCGCGTGTGTCTCATGCTATGTCTATTGTGTTGTGTGCAGACTATCGTGATGTACCCGAGGCCCAGCATCTACACGTGCACCGTGCGCGTGTGTCTCATGCTATGTCTATTGTGTTGTGTGCAGACTATCGTGATGTACCCGAGGCCCAGCATCTACACGTGCACCGTGCGCGTGTGTCTCATGCTATGTCTATTGTCTTGTGTGCAGACTATCGTGATGTACCCGAGGCCCAGCATCTACACTTGCACCGTGCGCGTGTGTCTCATGCTATGTCTATTGTGTTGTGTGCAGACTATCGTGATGTACCCGAGGCCCAGCATCTACACGTGCACCGTGCGCGTGTGTCTCATGCTATGTCTATTGTCTTGTGTGCAGACTATCGTGATGTACCCGAGGCCCAGCATCTACACGTGCACCGTGCGCGTGTGTCTCATGCTATGTCTATTGTGTTGTGTGCAGACTATCGTGATGTACCCGAGGCCCAGCATCTACACGTGCACCGTGCGCGTGTGTCTCATGCTATGTCTATTGTCTTGTGTGCAGACTATCGTGATGTACCCGAGGCCCAGCATCTACACGTGCACCGTGCGCGTGTGTCTCATGCTATGTCTATTGTCTTGTGTGCATACTATCGTGATGTACCCGAGGGCTAGCATCTACACTTGCACCGTGCGCGTGTGTCTCATGCTATGTCTATTGTGTTGTGTGCAGACTATCGTGATGTACCCGAGGCCCAGCATCTACACGTGCACCGTGCGCGTGTGTCTCATGCTATGTCTATTGTCTTGTGTGCAGACTATCGTGATGTACCCGAGGCCCAGCATCTACACTTGCACCGTGCGCGTGTGTCTCATGCTATGTCTATTGTCTTGTGTGCAGACTATCGTGATGTACCCGAGGCCCAGCATCTACACTTGCACCGTGCGCGTGTGTCTCATGCTATGTCTATTGTGTTGTGTGCAGACTATCGTGATGTACCCGAGGCCCAGCATCTACACGTGCACCGTGCGCGTGTGTCTCATGCTATGTCTATTGTCTTGTGTGCAGACTATCGTGATGTACCCGAGGCCCAGCATCTACACGTGCACCGTGCGCGTGTGTCTCATGCTATGTCTATTGTCTTGTGTGCAGACTATCGTGATGTACCCGAGGCCCAGCATCTACACTTGCACCGTGCGCGTGTGTCTCATGCTATGTCTATTGTGTTGTGTGCAGACTATCGTGATGTACCCGAGGCCCAGCATCTACACGTGCACCGTGCGCGTGTGTCTCATGCTATGTCTATTGTGTTGTGTGCAGACTATCGTGATGTACCCGAGGCCCAGCATCTACACGTGCACCGTGCGCGTGTGTCTCATGCTATGTCAATTGTGTTGTGTGCAGACTATCGTGATGTACCCGAGGCCCAGCATCTACACTTGCACCGTGCGCGTGTGTCTCATGCTATGTCTATTGTCTTGTGTGCAGACTATCGTGATGTACCCGAGGCCCAGCATCTACACTTGCACCGTGCGCGTGTGTCTCATGCTATGTCTATTGTCTTGTTTGCAGACTATCGTGATGTACCCGAGGCCCAGCATCTACACGTGCACCGTGCGCGTGTGTCTCATGCTATGTCTATTGTGTTGTGTGCAGACTATCGTGATGTACCCGAGGCCCAGCATCTACACGTGCACCGTGCGCGTGTGTCTCATGCTATGTCTATTGTCTTGTGTGCAGACTATCGTGATGTACCCGAGGCCCAGCATCTACACTTGCACCGTGCGCGTGTGTCTCATGCTATGTCTATTGTCTTGTGTGCAGACTATCGTGATGTACCCGAGGCCCAGCATCTACACGTGCACCGTGCGCGTGTGGCTGCGGGAGATTGGATTCGCTCTCACCTACGGCGCCCTCATGTTGAAGACCTGGAGGTAACGTGAACACATGGCGCTCACACATGGGTGAAATTCACCAGTCGCATCTAACGGTTAATTAGGGACAAAAATAAACTTGACAGAAAAGAAGCTCAGCGAGCTTTTTAGCTCTGCTGCTCTCAATTCAATCCAAATAAAAGATATCTTCGTTAATATTGTTAAGAGAACAAAGGCAAACCAAATTGAAATTTTCAGCGAATGTTCGTACACCTTTTTGCTCAGCAATTTATTCTCAACTTCACCATACATTTCGGATAATCGGTGATAGTTTTCTGCTTATCTAAAAGCTTAATTCTTGACACTATTCATTCATCATACAAGTACCTAGTACAATTACAAGTATCGTATGTTATCTTCATACAAATTTATTTTTTCAAAGGTTTGATTCGCACGGAGTTAAACACAAATTTGTGAAATAAATTCCGACATCTAAACTTCTAAAGCAACAATAATAACTACAGATTTATTTAAGATGCCACAATTTTGTAGTAACACAAACCTTTTGAGACAAACCTTGTTTCCAACAATGTAATATCACCAACATGCCCGAGTCATCTCTGCGAGAGTTTTAATATGTGTGTGTTGGCCATCCTGATCATAGGATCTCTGTGATCTTCCGCGTGCGCTCTGCGAAGGCCGTGAAGATCACCGACATGGACCTGCTGAAGCGGCTGGGCGTGATCGTGGCCATCTTCAGCGTGTTCCTGGTGATCCGCACGCTGGTGGCGCCGCCCTACGTGATCGTGGGCAGGACGGCGGACGATCTCAAGGCCTACTTGTGCCGCACGGACTGGTGGGACCATTCCTTCACCACACGTAAGTCAACAGCCAGAACAATGATATTGTGCGTACCACGACAACAGGAGAGTAGAGCCAAAATAAATTAGTTTAATTTGTGAGTGTGTGTTTCAATTGGTTAAAAGTTAACTTTGTAGTTATAACCGCCTTGTTTGAGATAATTTGCTTCTTTACAAACCTCGTCTCGTGATACATGTATTATTTTACGAATACGACATTTCTATTAAGGTGGCGCGATCACTCGAGGCATAGTCTCAGATCTTCATACATTTTGGAGTACATATTGATAATCATGCAATACACAATCCCTGAAAAAAATATACACATCTCGTGTCTACTTTCTGAGATAATTTGTGTTTTCTCCCCTATCTTATGGCAGCCAAGTAAAATCGCGTCTTAGCTAAAATGAAGTTCTAATTTTTTTGAACCGTTTGATAAATTGAACAAAAAAACATTTTTTTCTGGTAGACATACATATACATAATATCAGGAAAAAAATTGAAATCAATACCAACGTGTGCTATTTTAAATGTTATTAAACAAATTCGAAATGATTTTCCTATACCTCCCATGTTAAAGTTTTGTTCATTCTCAAAATACATAAAATTGAAAACTTATTATTGGGCGGGAGTTGCAAACTACAGGACATTAAATGAGTCTTTTATACTTCAATATAGTTGCACTATTGTCAAAAGTATTTGAATAGGTAATATCAAAAATAAATAAAAATGTGCTATATCGAGTGATCGCGCCACGTTTTTGTCTGTGCTACATGGCAGGGAGTGTTACATTCATGTTTTTTCACCATCGGCATTGTTTCTTTGCTTCTATTCAAGGCAACCCCATTAACTGATCACTCAGTACGCTACACTAAGCCCCTACGATATATCAATTTTGCTAAGTGTTGTGCTATGGTTTTTGCGATGAAACATAAGTCATGTAACGTGTTAAATTATTTATCTCCTCGTAAAATGAACATTCCCTGTATTTCATAAACAATCCTCATTGCAAGGTACAGACGTAACAGATAACTGTGCTGACGCGCGTCCATCACCGTCATTGCAAGGTACAGACGTAACAGATGACTGTGCTGACGCGCGTCCATCACCGTCATTGCAAGGTACAGACGTAACAGATGACTGTGCTGACGCGCGTCCATCACCGTCATTGCAAGGTACAGACGTAACAGATGACTGTGCTGACGCGCGTCCATCACCGTCATTGCAAGGTACAGACGTAACAGATGACTGTGCTGACGCGCGTCCATCACCGTCATTGCAAGGTACAGACGTAACAGATGACTGTGCTGACGCGCGTCCATCACCGTCATTGCAAGGTACAGACGTAACAGATGACTGTGCTGACGCGCGTCCATCACCGTCATTGCAAGGTACAGACGTAACAGATGACTGTGCTGACGCGCGTCCATCACCGTCATTGCAAGGTACAGACGTAACAGATAACTGTGCTGACGCGCGTCCATCACCGAAGGGATTTTACTGCTATTGTTTGACTATTTGGCTAGAATTGTTGGTTTCCCTAATTATTCTCGAATTAGTCTCGAGTAGTCCGCCATTAACAACTACTTGCGAGTAAACAACCATTTCGCCATTTTATAGAACTCTTGAATGGGCAATTAAACCGCGTAGAGAGGGCACGAATAGCGTCGTCTTTGTTAAATGAAGCGTCCCTGATAAGATATTTTACTATCTGTGACGGTTCTGCTCCAGGTTCGAGCCCCGGAGGCATGAAAACAGATTCAAATGACTGTTTGCGAAGTCCGCCGCCAGGGTGTTTTTCAAGGAGTTGTGCTGTAAAACAGTGATTGCTGCATTCAAGCGGCAAGACCCCGCATTGAGATGCTAATCCGCGTGATGCTGAATCTCGCCGCAGGAGATTGAGGCGCTGGCGTCAACTAATAGCTGTCGGAAACCTGACGCGCTCCAACTAGCTCCAACTCGCTCCAAGTCGCTCCACGTCGATTACGCTCTTTTAGTTGAACGATAATTCCCTTGAATTGAAACTACTTGATTTTCCCAAGGGTATAAAGATGTTTTTGCTGCGCGAAACTTCACTCTGACGGTGATGACGTTGACAGCACCAAGTTGATGTCGACGGCGTTATAAGAAGTCTAGATTGAAGTCAACGTCGTATAGCTTCAAACTGTCGAGTGTAAAATGAATATTTCATTGCTTTGTACGTACAGATTATTTTTCAGTCATCTGTGCAGTAAGTTACTCCACATTTTATGACCAGAGATATGAAAATTTCGCTTTCTATATTTTTTCCCTCATTTCATTAATTACCATTCATAAATATCCTCGAAGAGAAGAGCTGTGCTTCCTATCCGCTTATAGTAATCTCTGACAGCGCATCTACTTCTCCCTTTGGTCACCAGTCGAATCGCTAAGTTCTTTTATGCTACTTGCATAACTTAATTTTACTAAAGCCTCTCGCTTTACAAGTACACACAAATATTGCAAATCGTATTTTACATGTATTTTTAGTTTTTACACGTATATTTTATCGTATTTTTGTATTTTAAAAATATAAGAATTAATAGTTTGTATTATCTCAGTACTTACATATCAAATAATACCTCAATTTTAAAAATTGCACAAAAAATATTCGAATACACACACTAACAATTATGCATCAAATACTTTAGTGTAAAACCGGCTTGGAAGTAAATGAAAATATCCGCAAAGTTGCTTGCTGAAAGTGAAAGGATAAGTTAAGTACACAGCAGAAAAATGTGGCGGCTATAAGAAACTGATAAATTAAATTTTGTTTACTCATAAAGCAGTTCGTACCTCAAAAATTCGAATGGTTACAATATCAAAAATTCTCATTAATAATCGCAAAAGCAGGAATTAAAATGACTTGTTTTACTTTCAAAATCCGTCAATTTAATGACATTAACTCCCTGAAATATCATTTATACTGTTCATGTGGGGTTGAACCACTGATATGTATTGAACCGGCGTTATCATGATTGCGGGTTCTCTCTTCAAATATTTATTTATTGGATTTTACACAGATGCCCCGTGGGTAGTTCTGCGTTTTCGATAATTGACTCGTTTTATTCGCATTCGAAATAAAAATTCCAATTGCCTGCTTTATCACCTAAAAATAACAATTTGTTCTTCGATATCAGAACCATTGCATTCAATTCTACGTGTTCTATTAGACTTCTCTCTCGTGTCAACTGTTTAAGAGGCAAACGGAAGCGAACGGGAATCGCACGGTTCGTCAGAGCGTTTTTTTGAAATTGTGTCTTCCCACTTAATAATTTTAAAAATCAGATAGTAACGACCCATAACAGCTTAATAGACTAAATAATGCCGCACACTGGAGTTCATTATGACCTCTGGTGCGACCTCAAAGTGTTAAATACGATTATTTTCGATTATTTTATTAAAAATATCGTATTTAACACTTTGAGGTCGCACCAGAGGTCATAATGAGCTCCAGTGTGCGTCATTATTTAGTATATTAGGCTGTTAAGGGTCGTTACTATCTGATTTACTTAAATTTTTAAGTGGGAAGACACAATTTCAAAAAATCGCTCTGACGAACCGTGCGATTCCCGTTCGCTTCCGTTTGCCTCTTAACTTCGTCTCATCTCAGTCAGCTATCAAGTGCACGTATGTGATCAGCTCACCTTCGGAACGTAGAACTAGAAACAGGTCACGTAATTACTTAGGTGTTGAACTAGTTCCAACATGTTCCTGTCGTCGGTTTCAACTGCACACCACAAATCGTCAGTAGTAAACCAATACAGAGCCACTTCCCACAGTACCTAAGTCCTTTTATGTACAAAAAGGTAAACAATAATTAGCATTCTTAAAGAACTGTGTCACACCCTTGATGCAAATTTAGTAGTACTTAGACAGCACTCAAATATCACTTCATGCTAGAATTTCTTTATTCAAATTCTCTTCTTAGCGTCACCGTAGGTTTTGTTTCGTCATTTTGTGTCGCGGTGAAATGAACAGAAGTCCGATAAAACGACAAAGAAACATTGCAATGGTTTAGTTGTGTATCTCTTGCTGTGAACCGAACAAGAATTACTTATGCATTCTTTGGTCTGGATTTGACACTCTGCTCAGTTGTTTCAAACTAGCGCTTTGTTTCATTTCATCGGTCGTTAAAACAAACGATGAAACCTTTTCAATGCATTTTTTCATGCAGCAAAATGTTATACACATTTTAAATCAAGGTATAGTAAAAACTACACTTCGCATTGACAGCTCTCTTTGTGTTACATTTCATGTGTTCTCAAACACTGGCTGCACACATTGAATCTGTTTCGCGTTCGTTACTATAACACATGTTTGCTCCATTTGTTAACCTTAGGTTTGAAATTCGCTATTTATCAACATAACAAATCCCGCATTATTTGACTAAACAGCGAGCTTTTGTCAAAGCGCAAGGGTTAAATATAACTCAAGCGAATTTATCAATTGTTGTTTAACGAAGGCGAAATAGAATTAATGTTCCAACACAGCATAATTGATTTTAATTGAAAGTCACTTTATTATTAGGATTGATAAATCTCTCTTTGTTCATTTAATAGTCATTATATTCTCGTACAGAGAGATCAAATACTTTTCTTTGAAACGTTTTATTTGTCATAATATATTTAATCTTCATTTAACACATCCACTATAAACAGGTCTGCTTATTTACATTACAAATATATCCATTCTTTTGATCGTTAAACGAATACCGAGCTTACTTGATAGGTCTCTACACAAGACAGTTGTCGTTTGCTTTGTTCTTTGACGCCGAATAAAAGTGTTTCGCGTCAAACCATCAGCCCTCATTACAAGTTCTCAGAAAGTTCGAACTCGTCAGGTTCTGAAAGTTAACGGCTTGCCATCGCATTGTCTATACACGGCCACAATTGACGTAAACGAACAAGAAGATGATGAAAAAAGTTGAAAAGTTCTTGACTTTCCTTGACAGCCTGATCGGTGCAAAAGTTTCCTATTGAGAAAGTATTATATTGTTCCAAGAAATGCAATAGGCCATTCTGTTCCCGTTTAAAAGCCGATTCCTATATTTGATCAGCAGAAGAATGGACTTTTACTTGATCTCAACTTTCCCTATATAATGCTATAAAATATCATGTGTCTCGAAGGATGACGTCATAATGTGTTTGAAAATGTCATCAACTCTCGCTTCCGGCTAATTCTACACCATTTTCCTTATTGTAAGCATTAAGTAATTTCAATTAAAATGTACGCAGAACATTTAGAATATACGAATCAAATGAAACTCAGGTTTCTACATCAGCACTTGAATCTAAAAGCAATTGCATCTTGAAATATTAATTGCGAACAAACATGCTGCTGAACTCTGAATTAAACTTATCCATGTTTATAATCCGTTTAATGAGTGTTTCAGTGGCGGAAATTAACGAGTAAAGAAATCAGGGAAATTGATACGTAGATCCTGAAGCACACTTCAGCTTTTCTTCTAATGTGGACACGAAACGTTTCTATAAACTACTAAATTAATTTTGAAATGCTGGCTACGATGAATTGAAAATAAAATAAAAAGTGCATCATTGCATCTCTATGATCTCATTATCGCTAGATGTTGATGGAAAATATTATAATTAAGAGAGCAATTAGTGCTTTAATTTTTTTAATTCGTCTGAAGGAAGAAACGTCATCATTTACTGCTCATCTCTGTATGCTACTACATCACGCTACTTAGATATTTCAATAACATTTATCCTCATTTTCTGTACGAATGCTTCAAATAGTCCACCATGTCAGACATAGGGTAAATCCAATGTCATCCCGTAAGGCTCTGCAGTGGTATATTTCAAACATAAGTTGGACAGAATATGAATCAGACTTCTTCATTCGGTCGATATCTACTTTTCCCTGTCCGTAGCGTAGTTGAAATAGTTTATTGCTCTTACAAGTCTTCAAAAAAAGCCTATCATTTCTTTCTAAATTAATGAGAATGAAAGATTCAATAAAAGAGTTTAAGATAAGTTTTAATGGGCAATGATTATTTTACGGCGGAAAAGACTATACGCTATTTTATTTCATTATGAAGTAAGTGACTTTAATTGATCATTTTAAAACTGTCTACAAAATCACTTCAAATAAAACATTTAGAAAGGAACTTTACAATAATTGATTACATGATTTTTTAATTACTTACATAATCCAGTGATTTAAGAAGACATGTATATTCAGCTAAGTGGTTTGGATAAAGTTGTTTTTTTCCGTCGTGTTGATGTCTGAAGCAGAGAGAATACAAACAGGAGACTGTCTTCGGAAAATCGATTGTCAATTCACAACGAACGGATCCACAAATAAAAATAGCGCCATTTTAGACTCAAATAAAAAATACGCCATTGTGTGAATGATTGTTTCCGCTGTGTTTTGAGCCCAATATTTCTCGCTTGTTTGACAAAGACACAGCGCAGCGGACCAACTCATTCAGGAAGCAATTACAGCAGAATTCGCAATACATAAGTCATATCAATACAGCGGTAGCGGTAGCGCAAACAAACTGCAAGGAAATAACTAGTAAATTATCCCGGGCCACTAATCATTAGCAAGCGGAGTCGCAGGTTCCAACTACAGTGAGGTTACAAGAGGATCGCTGAGAGAGAGATTACGTTCAATAAAGCGTGTTCACTGTTCAGTCAGAGCTAGGGTAATTATACCTGTTCGAACCACGGGAAAACAAAGTGACTTGAGCACGAGCCACGATTATCGCAGTCAAGCACTTGGCAGACGGAATCTAATCATCTCTGTTGTTCCACCTCACTGATGGTCAAATCATGCAAATCGAATAAAAATTAACGTCCGTGCAGACTTTTATTAAAGTAGAGCTTTAATTAAAGAGTTCGGTTCGAGAGGTTGGGTCAGAGATTAATGTTTTTAACCACGTGATAATCCGGTTACATTGTCTGCCATCTGGACTCGAGGTGGGGACAAAGAAGAGTTTCATTGGAGAGTGAAAACCGTTATACGAACGAAGAATTTGAGTGAATTCCCTGTAGCATGGTAGCATGGTAGCAAACTTGGTAACATCATAGAACAGGCAATTAAAATTCTTCGTGTGAGTTCACACTCAACTACTGCGTAAGTTCTACTCCTTTGAGAGCTTTTAGACTGTTTGTAGGTAATGTCAATGTTTTCTGTACACTGACAAAACGAGAACCCTTCCCTTCTTTGTGACGATCTTGGCTAAGCTCTTTACTCAAAGCGCACAAATAAACTGGAGATTAATTATATTATACTTTGTACTCTAGTTTGTGAATTAGATTTATAATATCAAGTGCCTGAAGAGAAGCACGATATTTTATTTATTTTTTAATGAATACACGTACTTATGGTTAGAGCATGTTAGAGTTGCTCTCGTTTCTTTTACTAACAAAGATACCTATGTGAAGTAAAGTGGAGTTACATACAATAAGCAATTAAGTTGAGTTCTAAGTTGAAACAATGTTTCGCAGCGCTTAGGATTCGCCTCACATGAAGAATTCCAGTTATCTTTATGTATTCATATTATACCGAATCCATCTATTATTCTCTGACTTCGCTCGTTAGTTGTTCTAGTAATAATATTCTATTCTAAGATTACCTTTGTGTGTCTGTTTTCTGAAAACAAACCACGACACGAGTGCCGCATTCGATCCACTTCTTGACAAAGAGAATTGCGCTTGTGTTTTGCATGGAGAGAAAATTGCAAAGCCAAAATTGCAATCATGAGACACATTCATTTTTAAAACGTATTCGCGAAGATAGCTTCAATGTATTTTGTATGCCTATGTAATATTCATGTTTGATTTACAACTCAAGTCTCAGAGAGAGTGCAACGCGATGTCGCTAACAAACCAAACACGCCTCGAGATGAGAGAGAGAGGAGATAAAAGTATGTTGTCACGGATACATTGTTGCCGTCTTGATACCAGAACAAGGTTGATACATTGTTGCCGTCTTGACACCAGAAATGGTGGATACATTGTTGCCGTCTTGATACCAGAACATGGTGGATACATTGTTGCCGTCTTGGTACCAGAACATAGTGGATACATTGTTGCCGTCTTGATACCAGAACATGGTGGATACATTGTTGCCGTCTTGGTACCAGAACATAGTGGATACATTGTTGCCGTCTTGATACCAGAACATAGTGGATACATTGTTGCCGTCTTGATACCAGAACATGGTGGATACATTGTTGCCGTCTTGGTACCAGAACATAGTGGATACATTGTTGCCGTCTTGATACCAGAACATAGTGGATACATTGTTGCCGTCTTGATACCAGAACAAGGTTGATACATTGTTGCCGTCTTGACACCAGAAATGGTGGATACATTGTTGCCGTCTTGATACCAGAACATGGTGGATACATTGTTGCCGTCTTGGTACCAGAACATAGTGGATACATTGTTGCCGTCTTGATACCAGAACATGGTGGATACATTGTTGCCGTCTTGGTACCAGAACATAGTGGATACATTGTTGCCGTCTTGATACCAGAACATAGTGGATACATTGTTGCCGTCTTGATACCAGAACAAGGTGGATACATTGTTGCCGTCTTGATACCAGAACATGGTGGATGCATTGTTGCCGTCTTGATACCAGAACAAGGTGGATACATTGTTGCCGTCTTGGTACCAGAACAAGGTTGATACATTGTTGCCGTCTTGATACCAGAACAAGGTTGATACATTGTTGCCGTCTTGACACCAGAAATGGTGGATACATTGTTGCCGTCTTGATACCAGAACATGGTGGATACATTGTTGCCGTCTTGGTACCAGAACATGGTGGATACATTGTTGTCGTCTTGATACCAGAACAAGGTGGATACATTGTTGCCGTCTTGATACCAGAACATGGTGGATGCATTGTTGCCGTCTTGATACCAGAACAAGGTGGATGCATTGTTGCCGTCTTGATACCAGAACAAGGTGGATACATTGTTGCCGTCTTGGTACCAGAACAAGGTGGATACATTGTTGCCGTCTTGACACCAGAAATGGTGGATACATTGTTGCCGTCTTGATACCAGAACATGGTGGATACATTGTTGCCGTCTTGGTACCAGAACATGGTGGATACATTGTTGTCGTCTTGATACCAGAACAAGGTGGATACATTGTTGCCGTCTTGATACCAGAACATGGTGGATGCATTGTTGCCGTCTTGATACCAGAACAAGGTGGATACATTGTTGCCGTCTTGGTACCAGAACAAGGTGGATGCATTGTTGCCGTCTTGATACCAGAACATGGTGGATACATTGTTGCCGTCTTGGTACCAGAACATAGTGGATACATTGTTGCCGTCTTGATACCAGAACAAGGTGGATACATTGTTGCCGTCTTGATACCAGAACATGGTGGATACATTGTTGCCGTCTTGACACCAGAAATGGTGGATACATTGTTGCCGTCTTGATACCAGAACATGGTGGATACATTGTTGCCGTCTTGGTACCAGAACATGGTGGATACATTGTTGTCGTCTTGATACCAGAACAAGGTGGATACATTGTTGCCGTCTTGATACCAGAACATGGTGGATGCATTGTTGCCGTCTTGATACCAGAACAAGGTGGATACATTGTTGCCGTCTTGGTACCAGAACAAGGTTGATACATTGTTGCCGTCTTGATACCAGAACAAGGTTGATACATTGTTGCCGTCTTGATACCAGAACTGGTGGATACATTGTTGCCGTCTTGATACCAGAACAAGGTTGATACATTGTTGCCGTCTTGATACCAGAACATGGTGGATACATTGTTGCCGTCTTGGTACCAGAACAAGGTGGATGCATTGTTGCCGTCTTGGTACCAGAACAAGGTGGATACATTGTTGCCGTCTTGATACCAGAACATGGTGGATGCATTGTTGCCGTCTTGGTACCAGAACAAGGTGGATACATTGTTGCCGTCTTGGTACCAGAACAAGGTGGATACATTGTTGCCGTCTTGATACCAGAACATGGTGGATACATTGTTGCCGTCTTGGTACCAGAACATAGTGGATACATTGTTGCCGTCTTGGTACCAGAACAAGGTTGATACATTGTTGCCGTCTTGATACCAGAACAAGGTTGATACATTGTTGCCGTCTTGATACCAGAACAAGGTGGATACATTGTTGCCGTCTTGATACCAGAACAAGGTGGATACATTGTTGCCGTCTTGATACCAGAACAAGGTGGATACATTGTTGCCGTCTTGATACCAGAACATGGTGGATACATTGTTGCCGTCTTGGTACCAGAACATAGTGGATACATTGTTGCCGTCTTGGTACCAGAACAAGGTTGATACATTGTTGCCGTCTTGATACCAGAACAAGGTTGATACATTGTTGCCGTCTTGATACCAGAACAAGGTTGATACATTGTTGCCGTCTTGATACCAGAACATGGTTGATACATTGTTGCCGTCTTGATACCAGAACATGGTGGATACATTGTTGCCGTCTTGATACCAGAACAAGGTTGATACATTGTTGCCGTCTTGATACCAGAACATGGTGGATACATTGTTGCCGTCTTGGTACCAGAACATAGTGGATACATTGTTGCCGTCTTGGTACCAGAACAAGGTTGATACATTGTTGCCGTCTTGATACCAGAACAAGGTTGATACATTGTTGCCGTCTTGGTACCAGAACATAGTGGATACATTGTTGCCGTCTTGGTACCAGAACATAGTGGATACATTGTTGCCGTCTTGGTACCAGAACAAGGTTGATACATTGTTGCCGTCTTGATACCAGAACAAGGTTGATACATTGTTGCCGTCTTGATACCAGAACATGGTGGATACATTGTTGCCGTCTTGGTACCAGAACAAGGTGGATACATTGTTGCCGTCTTGGTACCAGAACAAGGTGGATACATTGTTGCCGTCTTGGTACCAGAACAAGGTGGATACATTGTTGCCGTCTTGGTACCAGAACATGGTGGATACATTGTTGCCGTCTTGATACCAGAACATGGTGGATGCATTGTTGCCGTCTTGATACCAGAACAAGGTTGATACATTGTTGCCGTCTTGATACCAGAACATGGTGGATACATTGTTGCCGTCTTGGTACCAGAACAAGGTGGATACATTGTTGGTTGCCATCGACTCAGCAGAAAAATTACTTTATGTTGGCACAGTAACAAAATGAATATTTTCCAATTCTGGCTCTACATTAGAAATAGTTTAGTTTATTTTGGACCCAAACTCGTTTAACAAGATTTTCATTGATCGTTAATTCTTTTTTCACACAACTTTTCAATAATTTAAAGTTAACAAAGTTCTTTCAAAATTTCAAACTTAAACAAAATTGGTTTTAGGTTGAGGGACTGACTACGGGATTTTTTTTCTCGCTTAGTTCCGTGCAAAAAGTTTGTGCTTTTTGTCACGGCTGTGTCATTATTTGGCCATTAGCTGCGACGGTTGACGCTGCGTCAGTGCGTCGCTTCTAATGCTGGCAACCGAACCATAACAGCGGTGTACTACATGGAAAACACACAGGCACGTGAAGGTAAAACCTCGAGTTCACAAAAAACAGTGTTTTCCTAGCAAAGTGCAGCGGGTTCGGTCGACAGTATTTCCCGGTCGATGCGACAAGTACCCTGATAATTAGCATCAGATAATTAAGCGGAAGATTAATCACACACATTTTTTTTCTAAATGGCATGACCTTTGGCATGTCAAAGCCACACGCCAGTTATTCTCAGGCTGGAAGAGATGCTGGGAAATTAGTATAGATTTTTGCTCTCGTACGATAAATATATTCGTATAAACTTAATATGACTTTCTCTCTTTAATTACTTGATAAATGAAAAGCCATCCAAGTTTTGCTAATGCATAGAAATTATGTTTTTCAAACTTTCGTAGAGTATCCAGATTGAAATGCAGCCCGCAATACACAACTGTGTTGCGGGAAGCATTCAGGAGTAAACGCAGCTTCTACTTGTATCATCAGGTATAGCTACGATGTTTGTTACTTTGTATAGTCATGAATAGTTTAGGCACATTCTTTCTGTAAAAATTCCATCTTTCATGACGAGGGGGAGGGGAAGAAGGGAGGATCGTGTATAAGCAAGTCCTCAAAAAAGTCAGATTTACTTAACAAAATAAACCCCGTGCTCACCTGACCTAGAACTCAGAGGTAAAAAGTGAATGATGAGTACGACTATATGAACATTTAGTCCCCCCCCCCCTCCCCGTCATGAATTATGGAATTTTTAAAGAAAGAATGTTCTTGTAATATTCATCACTATGAAAAGTAACAGACATTATAGCTGGTGATACAGAAACTGTGCTTACTCCCTCCTGAATGCTTCCCGCAACACAATCCTGTATTGCGGGCTGCATTTCAATCTGGCTCCTCCACCAAAGTTTGCGAAACTCTTGTAAAACTCTTGCACTCGTTCGCCTGACCTAGAGCCGGAGGTGTGCCGTGAATGATGAGTGACTTTATCTCCTCCTAGTGGAAGTAATGTTCCTGGTGTGGGGCATCCGGCTCTGCATCATGGTGCGCAAAGCTCCGTCGGAGTTCAACGAGAGTCGCTTCATCTCCATGGCGATCTACAACGAGTTCCTGCTGTCCGTGTTTCTCAACGTCTCGATGTGAGTCTCGTAATTCGCTTCATTAATGATTCACGTGAAACACTTGAGAAGTCGAACCTCGGCTCATGAATGATGCACGTTGTTCGGACTTTCAGGCTGTTCCTGCAGTCGCCGGCCAACCCCGACCTCCTCTACATCATCTTCTTCTGTCACACGCAGCTCACAGTCACACTGCTTCTGTGCATCATCTTCGGCAGCAAGGTACGTCTCGGTCCATGTTTAATGCATCGCATGTGGACTTTCATCTGCAGCCTGGAAACAGTTTAATATTAAGGTGGTGCAAGCGCTCGGCCGTTTTAGAACATTGAGAGAGAACAATTGTTTTATAAGTAGGTTTAACTTTGATAGGGTGTTCACATGATGAGTCTGATTGTATATTAGTACACTTTTTCATGTTTGCTTCTTGCATTGTTAGATTAGATTAGATTAATATGTTTTAACGGCGCGTCAACGACGAGGTTATATTGCGCACATTAATCATTTTACTTTAAACTTTGTTGAATTAAGGGGAGGACATTGGGAGGGGGTTGATCTAACGGGCCCGATTCGGGGGAGTCCAGCACTGGTGGGAAGGCCAGGACGGAATGGGGACGGACCGGGGGGTGTAAGGATTCGGGCCGGCGGAACCCGATTTTAGGGGGATCACCATCTCGAGGGGGAAGGCCGGCCCGATGGGGACCGCAAATTCAAGGGAGGACATGGTTAGGCCGACCCTGGCTGCTCTTTGTCTGGACCTCACCACTGACCTGTCCGGCATGGGTAGCCCTTACACATGAGCATATGCTCGCCGGCGTAGCTGCAATGGATCGTTGGCCAACACAAACCCCACCACCGCGATAAGGTGGCAGCCGTCGGTGGGGTCTTGCATTGTTAATTAGGCACCGGTTATTCAACAAAACCGCTCAAAACTATGAAATTTCCGATACGATTGGAGCCCAAACCTGATAACCAATTGATCACAAATTTTAATCATGATTAGATAAAAGACAAACTTAGATTTATCACTTGGCAATTTTAATAATTAAATTTCATATGGCACCCAGCGAGACAAGAAAATAATACAATTTTTCACCAAAAATCAACTAATGATTACTAATTAACATTTGAAATGTACCGAGTAATAACCCTAAGTTTGTCTTTTATCTAATCATGATTAAAATTTCAAATCATTTCGTCAACCCATTTTGTCTCCAATCGTATCCAAAAAAAAGTGCTTGTAACCGCTTGCACCACCTTAAGCAATGTATTTTATAGATGTAATATATTTCAAGTGTCGCTGTTGTGGATGCATTCCTTTTTGACATACATTCGTGTGCTTGAAGGTAAGGAACCTGACTTGAGTTCAATTTCCTACGATGTAAATATGTAAACACTGATGTGTTTTCCTTATATATTAAAAATGCTGGCATCCAATCTTTGTGTACGCCGACGATATTCAATGCAATTTTCTAGCATGGATATACGTTGGAAAAGACACAGTCTGCTTCATGTTTTCAACACTATAAAATCAACGCAAGCACCAATATGCATAAATATCGTATTATTAACACTTTTGTTTGTCTTGTTCGAGCAAGATTCCGAGTGAGGGATCGTCATTAAGTTATGTAAAGTTAACACGTATTTGCTCTTGACGTAAAACTGTGCGTCTTTTCGAGACATATGGTGTATGGTACAAACTGAGGAAAAGTAGACCCCTTTTTCCATCACAGCATTTCTTTAGACCTACACATCAACTATTATAAAAAATAACACGTGCCGTATACAACAAAAAAAATACTTATTATTTTTTCATAAAACCCAAAACTCGGAGCTTAAAACATTGTTTGCTCTTCTGACTCAACAATCTGCCGAAGGGATATTTAAATGTGATTGTTCCTACATTTAATGAGAAAGTGAAAATGTTTACATTTTGCATTTGTAATAATAAATGCTTCATTTATATACAGGGTGCCGCAAAAGTACATTCCCATTTGTTTTCCTAATAACTTCTGAAGAAAATGATTTACTAAACAAATCTTTTAACAGTAATATATTCCTGAAGCTTCAAACTTTTGTTGAACTTTAGTTTTTGTTCGTAACTTTTGTTTTTGTTGTGGACCGGTTAGAAGGCGGCCATTTTCTTGCTCAAAAAATGTGATTTGATTTCCACATATCTCACAACATTTTTCAATTTTTTGCGGCCTTAATTGTGATGTTTATTGAAGGACGTTAATTTTGCGCTGAAGTATTGATATCAAATATGTTTTGGCTCACAAGTACAAGAAGAAGACTAGAATTGGTTTCAAGTGATGGTGAGTGGTGTAGTTGGTTTTAGAGCCAGAACTCGAACATTTTCCATGTTGAATTATCTCCAAACAAATCTTGCCCCCAATATCTCATGGGCATTGTATAACTTTAAAATTCCGGATTCCGCCCGAATTCGATTCACGGCCACATGGATTAACATTGCTCCAAATCTGATTCAGGCCTAATTCGGATATTTGAAGTTTTGAAGTTATAGAATAGCTGCCCAATTTGAGTATATAGTACGTGAACTAACTGCAAAATTCACAAACATTCGCAAAGATAGCCGCAATTAAGACCAGAAACCTTGAAAATGTTGTAAAAAATGTCCAACAGAGCATTCTTTTGAGCAAGAAATTGCCTCAATTTGACCTATTTGAATGTTTACACCTAATGTCAAAAAGGTTTGAAGGCTCTGGAATATATTCCTGCCATTATGTTTTAGTTTATATAATTTTCTTTGGAAATTATTAGGTAAACAAATATAGTAACTTTTGCGCCACCCTACAAAATAGAAACACATTTCTAAAACAATTAGAAAATGTATATATATATTATTTATTCTTCTCACTTGTAATTTTATAACATTGCTCCTAGCTTTTCGTTTAATAACAGTTGAAATAACGTCTTCGTCCGCTAGTTGTTCTCTCTGGCAAGAGGTTAAAAGTTCCCTGCTGCTCGTTGATGTCGTATTGGCACTTTTTGTTGATATAAAGTTCCTCCATCAGATCGAGAAGATTATTCAAGTGACAATGATGCAAATCTATCTCGCTGTTTAATCTGCGCCTTGGCCGAGGACTCATCTGCATTTTAACTCGATTGTATAGTTGCGTCCCACAATTCCAACGGGAGAGTTCTTTTCTCACAAAAAGTCGTTGAGATTAAATTTATTTAAGAAAGAGATTGAGAAGAGCTACTTTAAAAATAGGAGTGCGAAGTTTTGCGACGGGACGGTTCGCTCAGTGATCGATCGAATTCTCAGATGATATCCAAATGTGAGACGCTCACATCCAGTGAAAAGACCCAGAAATAATCGGAAAGTTTCTTCAACTTTTTAAATTTAATTTCGAACTAAAACTACGGGTTAGATTCCAGAAAAACTTTGAAGCAGGATAAAATTATACAAATTTATTTTCGAAACTTTTCTTTTGCGTTATTTTTCTCTCCTCTTGTAAATATTTAATTACACAACTAACTATTTTATTAATTACTCTGCTCTAAAAAGTTTGTGTACGCTGCTAATTTCCTGGAATGTAGGTCTTTAGTGAAATCAGTTTACTCTACTCCGATGCACTAATTGCTTACAAGCTGCATGCTACTAATTTGATGCCAATAATTAATTCAAAATGAAACTCCACTTTCCAACAGCCATGCAGTATGATAAATACTTGTGAACGATCGCCGTGTGATCGTGAGCTCGATATTAATGCTGTTTCCCGATGTATACATTCTGGAATCTATTCTGTGCTCGTTTTTAATCTTGTTTCGATCGAATTCATTTCGGCGTTCGGAAGTGGAAGTGAAGTTTGGAAGTGAAATGAATTCGGTTGAAATGAGTCGACGTCGCCATAATTTTGAGCAATTCAATTGTTTTCTTATTGCTGAGAATGAGAGCCAGTTTTTCAATTCTCGCCTAAATTTTAAACAGTTGATTAGGAATATTGCCATAGCAACAACCAATCCTTGAATGACCATATAAACTTAACTACTGGCTTAGCAAAGCATTGATAAACTGGGCCTAAAAGAATTAGCATGGCCGTTTCTTGTCTAATCTGAACTTGAATGATCAAGCTCTATTTTAAGTGAGAAAAAAGTGCGATTTTAGAATACCTAATAGCGTTGAGATAGGCCACCCAGTGTGTTTCACGTTATGATAATAATTCTAATGCTGACTCAACTAATAGTCTTGTAACGTTTTGTCAAAATTGGTAATAATTTTAATGGTTGAAAAGTTTTGGCGATATTTCGTTCAAATTATCTCCAGAATTTAGCTCGGAGTAGAGCTACATCCAGACTGTATGTGGTTTATCCCTAGGGAACGTAAATGTAATAAAGCTGATTGAAAGTTACCTGGAGATGTTGCACGATATGCGGAATGTACGGAAAAAAGGAGTGTAAATATTTTCCTTTATAATCCCTCACCATCGTCACGACTCTAAGTCGTCTTTGGAGTGAAATCCGTCCGATAATGCTCTCTGAATTGTCTCGCGGGATTATTCCCCGAGGACTGACTGGACTATTACAGATTTCATCATTAAAATGCCTCGCACTGTATTAGATGCGACTTAATGGATTACGAAGCAGGGAATTGGGATTGAAGGTGTTATTAGTTCGAAGCATTTCCACGCAGCGCTGCTCGCAGACGCAAGAAGTCAACGAATACATTCCATTATTCGTAATATTCTATAACTTTTTAATATTCTACCTCGACATTTTTTGGCTTGTCAAGTTAAGCCTCTTTCCCGTGGAGGAAAAGACTGCTCCTCTCTCGATTCAATTTCCTTCCTCCTCATCATTATTTCCGTGAATCGCGCAGCCATGTTATTGCATAACAGGCGACTTCTGATCCGCAGCTCGCAATCAGTTCATTCGATTGAGATTTTTCACCCGGATAAGACAAAGTTAATACATAAATCAACGTAAATCTAACTTTTCCCTGTCTATCATGAAAATCTTCGTCTTCTGTGATGTGAACTCCCTCTAGCGTCACGCTCCGCCCACGCACACCCTCACTTCCACGCTTTCGCGCCAACAAATCAATGTCTATATCCTCACTCCGATCGTAAATCAAGATGATTGAATTGCTAATTTCTTGCTATTCCATGGTGAGTGTGTCCCTTGGACCTTTATATAACCTATAAATAAACCCACCCCCAAGTCAGTTTCGATCCTATCATAGTGTCGCCGCGGGAGGATCGAAACATCTCAACCTGCGATATACTAAGCATTAGCACAATTATGCAGATTACAATATTATCTCTTTCGCAGAAGCAAGTGTCATTGTGAATAATCCTATCTATGCATAGTTACGTTCAACTTTGTCGGAACTTTCAGTTTAAGTCGTCAGTGTAACTTGCTATCGAGTTAGCCTAAGCATACACTTGAAAGTTTAGTTAGAATCCGTTGTTTTGAACATATTTCAAATTCTCCCTCAATTAAACTTCTGTCCAAGAGTGAGAAGTCAAACTTCTCTGTCATTGGACTGAGATTTAGTTTTCTGTGATCGCTGTATGTTCTCTGATCCGAGTGAGATATGCTCGCCCAGCCTCCAAGGATTTAAGTGTTGTTGAAGTGAATAAAAAGTTCAGAACGAGCGAGAAGCCCACAAGCACAATGAGCGAGAGCGAGAAGCCCACAATAAGACATCGTTCTCAAAGTTCGACGTATAAGTTTCTCTTGAAAAGTTTTTGTTGTCCGGCGGGATTACTTGACTTGACTCTAAAAGCACTCGGCATTTAAATCGACATTTTTCTTTAGGGGGGCGAAATGCTCCGGTTATTTCGGTCGCTTAGGTGCTCTTTAGGTCACCCCGTTTGTCTTCGAGGACTTGAATGGCGGGGATCGCTTTAGACCGCATATTACGTGGCTAGCAAAGTGAAGAGAGTGAAATATTGCTGCATTAAAAATCCGCCCTGCACATGCGATGCGATACCAGCCGCAATCCAGGTTCAAATCAAGACCACCCAGTTGCAGGGAGACAACTTTTCATCAATTACTAGATTCTATTTCTAAGGGACATTTTCACGGACACGCATGACTAAAGTTGCTTCATTTTCTTGATCCTTCCAAAATCATGTTTGGATTTTATATTCCACTTTTGACATAGGTATAATAATTTTTGTAAGTTTGTAAATATTATATCAAAGAGTCATTATTAGCAGCTGAGTTTCTGTATGCACCTTTTATTTGAATGAAAAGCAACGTGTATATTGCGCTGACCTCGGTGGAGGTGCCGTGTCTCGGTTGACTGAATTGTTGCGCCACATTAATTCACATTAAACAGCCATTGTTTTCAAATGTGTTGTGCGAAAAATATCTCCTCTTTAATGTTCTCTCTGCTGACATTTTTGCCACTTTAACACCCCTACCTTGACCGTTTTGGTGATCTGCCAAACATTGCCAGACGAGTAATTCACCTGCTGACATTTTAACCGAGTTGGCAGCTCTTCACTTGATAGTTTTCCACTACTTCTTTTTACTTTGATCACGATTTATCTATTTAAATCTTTCATAACTCATCTTAAAATGGCCACCGTAGTAGTTAAGAGTACATTAATCATATTCGGGTCTTTATACCATCAGAGACTAATGGCTGCATATCTTCGTTCAGAAATAGTATTGAACATTCTGTCTACATGTACCTACTATACACTTTAATATCGAAAACTTTAATTAGCTTTTAAAACAACTCTATTTAAATTATAAAAATGTGTGCTTGGTGGATCGCAATCAACAAATTGCCACCGGTTTTTATCCACCACGCAACGGTCCCTTTCTCTGTGTTTCATTAATTGGCGTAGACAACTCTAATTGGACTTCACATTTCGTTTTCCTGTTTGTCAACGCAATATGATTGTGTTTTTCTGCAGGCCTACATGGTGTTCAAAGACCATGACAAGATAGAAGAGAGCTCGAACGCCAAGCACAATAAACATCACGGGGCCAAGTTCCTGTCGAAAGGTCGGTCCGGCAACTCGGCGTGCGCAGCTTCCACCATCACCAACTCATCAACAACTGTCGGACAGGTCGAGGGCGCCAAGATTAAGGAGCTCGATGTTCAGGTACGCAAGAACGCACTTTCTGAAGAGTTCAACCAAGTTTCAGGTTTATTTGCTCGGCAGCGTCAGGTTGATGAGAACGTCCATTCCGAATTGTGTCTAGAATTCTACGAAACATCCTACCATTCCGTACGGATTAATAATAGGCTCTGGAGTTTCCTTTATATTATAGCATATTCTAAATAGCTATCTCACTGGGCTGAAGAATCCCTGGGCTCTCCACTGAGTCTACTACATAATGCAAGCTCTGGACCAGTTTCCATACAAAGCCCTCAATACGTTTCCTTCGTATATTCATTCATTCACAATGAACATCCCGTCATAACAGCTGAATTTAGCACACACAATTCTTCGCAAACACAGAAACAGTCTGTTTTTCTATTGGAATTCGAGAATCACCGTTGTATGTATGTATGTTTATTTTTCTACAATTTGTTACATTGAACAGGTGGTAGAGGTCTTAATACTAAATATTTTCTAGAATCTAAGTCAAATTAAAATACAACTAAAACAATCTTATAGGTTAAAGTAATTTATATAAATTAATAAAAATAAATACTTATATAAATATAAATATAACTATAACTATTACTGTTAATATTAATGCTAGATCGCTTTTAACTGTTAATTCGTCGACTTAATAGGTACTCTTAATACTCTTAATAATCTTTATACTCAATAATACTTAATACTTAATACTCTTAATACTCTTCTTAATACTCTTAATACTTAATATTCTTATCAATAATTTTAACATTCAATAATTCTGACATCTTAACTAAGCTTTTCAACTCGGCCAAGTCGGCTGGAAATTCCCGGAGATCCATCGAGTTCCATTCTCTAATGGTTCGGTTCACGAACGAATGCCTACCACCCTCAGTACGCGACTTTCTCTCCTTGATTTTCCACGAATGGTCGTTCCTGCTGTAGTAGTCCGGCATCGCAAACCTACTCGCCACCTCCTTCCAAGCCTCCTTCCCGACTAACGCTCTGTACATGTTTAAAAGGCGAGCCTTCCTCCTCCTATCCTCCAACGATTCCCACTCTAGCTCCTTTAGCATTTCGCTTACACTTTCGGGAACCCGTTGGAGTGTGATCTTGAACTCACTTCCCACCTTATGCCCTTTGTTTGCTATGACCCACTTTCTGTATTTTGTTTTGCCCGTTACTTTTCTAGCGGCTCTTCTCTGAACATTCTCTATCGCCCTGATCTGTCCCTTTTTGTAAGGGTCCCATACTGCTCCAGCATATTCCACGATGGGCCTGATTAGCGTTGTGTACGCTTTTGCTTTGGTTCTATGGCTAGCGCCCTTCAAGCTCCGCATCACAAACGCTAACTGCCTTGATGATTTTGCGACTACCGATCCGATTTGTAAGTCCCCGTCCATCTTTCGATCTAGCACCACACCAAGGTATTTACAGCTATCCTGTTTGTCTAATAGCACCCCTCCCATTTGGTAACTTCCACTATCTACATTCCGTGCCCTCGAAAATCTAACATACTGACATTTTTTCGCATTCACAACCATTTTATTTTTAATCGCCCATGTCTCTATTTTATATACATCCTCCTGCAACTCCCTTCTGTCCTGATCACACCTTATAAGTTTGGTCAGAATCAGATCGTCTGCAAATAATCGAACCTTAGCTGTAACGCCCTCCCCAATATTATTTACATATATTATAAACAGCAGGGGACCCAACACGCTTCCTTGGGGTACCCCTGATGTAACAGCTACGCTCCTGGATAGGCATTTTCCTACCCTAACTCTCTGTGATCTGTTGCGAAGGAAACTGCCTATCCAGTCGACCACTCCCTCGTGCAGTCCCAAGCTGCCAAGCTTACCCAACAACTCCCCATGAGGCACCTTGTCGAAGGCCTTCTCAAAGTCAATCAAGATTGCGTCCACGACTTCGCCTTTATCCAACGCCTCATGAAGGTCCTCCGATAAACCCGCTAACTGGGACTCACACGAGTGTCCCGGTCGGAAGCCATGTTGCTCGCTCCTTAGCCATCCCAGTTTCACTAGGTGACCCCGAACGTACTTGGCTATGACCCCCTCCATGGTCTTGCAGATCACAGAGGTAAGGCTAACCGGTCTGTAGTTTCTGGGATCACCTCTCTCCCCTGCCTTGAATATTGGGACCACCGTCCCTTGCTTCCATTCTAGAGGTAACGTATTTGTGGCAAAAGATATTCTGAAAAGCTCATCCAAATATTGAATTATGCTATTTCCTGCCATCCTTACAGTATCCCCTGAAATATTGTCTGGCCCCTCTGCCTTTCCACTCTTTATTTTTCTGACCTCTTTCCATATATCTGTTGTCGTTATATTCAAACTTTCCCACATAGCTTTTTCATTTCTCCCTCCAATATATTCCCTGTCCTTTGCTTGAAAAACTCTGGAAAACTGAGTGCTTAGCATCTCTGCCTTATCCTCGTCCTTATCTGCCTCCGAATTATCGTCCTTCAGACCAGGAATGTCTCTGCCACTTCCTTTCTGCCCTCTAATATGGGCATAAAGTTTTCTCCAGCTACTTTTGATGTCCTGCTCATCAAACAGTCTCTCCATATATTTATCTTTGGCATCTTTCTTAGCACCAGTAAGCTCTTCTCTAATAGCTTTACGCTTCACTCTCCATTCATTTTCTTCTAACCTGCCCTTCTTTCTATGCAGTACTCTCGCTTTTCTCTTTATTGTTCTGACAGATTTATTGTAAAAAGGCGGATCGCTATTTGGACGAATGATTTTACGCGGCACGAACTTTTCCCTACATGTGTTTAATAGGTCCTTGAGCGCTTCCCATCTAACTTCACAAATTTCCTCTTTACAAGACCAATCATTGAACATTTCTCCCATGAACTTTTTTACTCCATCTTTATCTACCTTTCTGTACAGCCAAATCTCTTTGTATATTTCTGCTTTTTCCTCACTTTTATTTACAAAATCTATGTCTAAAATTGGTACCTGGTGATCACTTATTCCCTCGACTACCTCCCCTCCTAACCATAGGTTCGGTGGACGAACGAGGAAGACGTCTAGGAGGTTTGACCTATTGTTGTTCCCATAACCTCTCGTTCCCTCCTGCACCGTCTGTACAAAACCCTGGTTCATTATTTGATGTACCAGGGCTTGCGTCTTATGTGGCACACTTTCATCGCCCATGTCCCACAGAACCCCAGGTAGATTAAAGTCCCCTCCAATCACCACTCTCGCCTCTTCACTCCATTCCTGCAACCTTTCGTTGAGTCTCTCTAACAGCTGGATTCCTCCCGGTCTATACCCCGCAACAATCTTTAGGACCACATTTCTTTCTTTTACTTCAACACACATCATCTCTACTTCCTTTTCAACCCACTCAACTCTGCATCTTAATCCTTCCCTGACCCCGATAAATATTCCACCTCCATGACGGTTTCGGTCTCTCCTGAATATCCTGAAACCGGCACCAAACACTTCTGTGTCCCGGATATCGGGGTCCAGGAAGGATTCAACGCCAATGAATACATCAGGCTGATGACAGTCAATTAGTGAGCTGAATTGAAGCTGTTTAGGAAATACACTTCTACAATTTACTTCTAAAAACCGTAACTTATATCTATTTACAATTTTTACACTTTTCTTTATTTCCCCCGTCCTTCTGTCCATTGGTCCTATTTTCATTCCCCCATCTACAACTCGTTTTTTGATGCCCTATCACTATTCCCCAGCTCCTTTTGAATACATTCTACAATAATTCTACCCAGCTTCTCTCCCCCCGCCGTGTTGAGGTGCAGCCCGTCCCCTGATGCGAAATTATTTGGGAACTCGTGGCTTAGTGGGACGAACTTGGCACCCAACTCTTCGCACAGCCACGAAACACTTTCATTTAGTTTGTCCATTGTTTCGTCATGTACGTCTGCTCTGTACATCATCCCGTTGACTATAAACCGGGCTTCAGGGTATTTAGCCATTCCCACCCCAAGAAGCTCTTCCATCTCCACCATGAGGTGGCGCTCAGAACTTCCGCTATATCGACTCCTTCCGACACGAACATTGTTTGTTCCGACGTTCAAAACTACTACTTTTGGAGTGATTGTCCTCTCCATCAGCTTTAACATGTTTCCTAGTTCAGCAATTCGAATGCCTGGAAACACGTCCACCGCACACCCACTTTTCCTGCAGACGACACCTGCACCTCTTATTAGAGAGTCCCCCATAACCAGAACTTCTCCTTCGTCGCACACGATCAATGTTGCACTGTTGCTGCTGTTTCTCGGTGGTGTTTTGCTCAGCTCCAGGATGCGGCGAAATCTTTCTTCCCTCCTTTGTTTCAGAATCTGTTTCTGCTCGCTATTCTGCTGTTGCTGTTGTTGCTGCTGCTGTATTTGTTTTTGTTGTTGTTGTTCTTGTGGTGTCTGCAGGGGTTGATGAGGTTGCTGTCCCTGTTCTTCTTGTACCTCCTGCAGCAGCATTTCGCTTTGCTGTTGCTGTTGTTGCTGATCCCGTTTGTGATTTAGCCTTAGTTCAAGAAGAAGGCTTTGCTTGTGCATTTGATGTTTTGCTTGCTGCTTCTGTTTGTCTTCCTTCTCCAGCTGCTGCTGCTTCTGTTGTTGTTGATGCTGCTGTTGTTGCTGCTGTTGATGTTGTTGTAGTTGTCGCTGTTGTTGCTGCTGTTGATGTTGTTGTAGCTGTTGCTGTTGATGTTGCTGTTGTTGTTGTAGTTGTTGTTGCAGTTGCAGTTGCTGCTGCTGGTGATGTTGGTGATGTTCTTGTTGCTGTTGTTGGATACGAGATTGTTGCTGTAGTTGTAATTGTAACTGCTGCTCCTGTTGCCAATGCTGATGGCTTTGTTGAAAAAGCTGACCTTGCTGCTGCTGCTGCTGCTTGAGCTGCTGAACATACTCGGGGTGCTGTACTTGCTGTTTCATAACTAATTGTGGTTTCTGTACTTGCTGTTGCTTATGCTGTTGGAACTGAAACTGGCTGTGGTAGTTTTTGTAACTATTTTCCTCCATTTGAATTTGAATTTGGCGCGATTGACCCGCGCCAGCAGCTGTCCCCCTTTGTCCGCCAGGTGTCACTCCTTCACCAAGAGGGGGCGCTACCTGTAGTTGATATTTCGAAGCAGGTACCGCGCTCGCCCCCTTCACCCCAGCCCCTAGTCTATACTCATCACCATCATGCTTTGTCAATGATTTCTCCAAGCCTAGGTATGATATTTTTAGCTCCTCATACCGTTCTTCCAGTAACTTATAACTCTTATTCATTTCTTCGATTACCTTACTGGCCATTTTTGTAGCTTTTTTCCACGCCTCGCAGCTGCCACATCTTTGAATCAGAGGTGTTGCCGGCTCTCCAGCAGGGCGCCCGTCATCTTCATGATTTTCTTTACATACATTATTTACACTTTCTGCCTGCAGTTGCTGTTGGAGCCTCTCGATCTTAGTTTGCAATGCTTCTACTTCTATCTCACTGTTTGACACTTGCACTACATGACTCTCGCCATTGTCCGCCCCCTCACTTGCATCCCCGCCTAACCTAACCTCACTTGCATCACCGTCACTAGAAGTGTCCTCTGCTTCTGTATCGTTATTTACCAACCCCGTTAATATACTTAATAATTTCGTTTTTTTTCCGCACACATTGCCAACTCCCCTCTTCTTTAACTCCTCTTGTATTTCACCCTTATATAATTGTTTTAACTCCTTCATGGCTCCATCCACTAATACCGACGTCGCCATCTTGTACGACATTACTCGTACTTGGTACTCGGCTTCAACTTCAACTTGGATTGAATTTACTCACCTAAACCGGAGTCTTTTCTCTAAAGCAAATATAAAATCCCCGTTCTTTTGCAATTCAATTTGAAACCTGGAAATTTAATCTATCAATCGATTCGCAATAAACGTTTTACCGACTTTGTTGCCAATTCGTCTCAGCATGCTCCTGCCATTTGCAGAGTATATTAGACTCTAATTAAACCATGGCAAATCTTAGAACAAAGACAAATAAAACATACTTCCTATCCTTTTCTTTCTTGAGATATTTATCTAGCAGACGCATTGCGCCTTCCCCTCCCTTATCTCCAGGATTAGGGGTGAGATGGTATCACGTGACTCAACACTGCGCCGCCGAGCCGGGGACTTATGTTTGGTCAACTATTTGCCGAGTTGTAGCGACGATTTCTGTAGCTAAGATATCCTCGTCGAGTAAATATTGGACTAACATCGAGTGTTTGTGGAGAGAGAATCGGCAGTGGCGTGCACTCAATGGAAGCAAGGGAAGCATTGCTTCCCCTTCCTTTTCCATTCCAACAATATTAAAATATAATAATTATATGTATAATAATTTAATCTTTTTACAAAAATATTCATCACTTAATACTACTTATAGAATTCTTATTACGAACACAAATGTCACCACTTTCGCTCTGATTTCAAAGTAAACGCGGTTTCTAAGACAGGAGGTGGGCAAGGCGCGTGCGCACGCATACACTTGCCTCGGCTCGGCAGTCGGCCGGCTCCAAGGGATTCACTTTTCGAATTGCTTCCAATCCCTCGCTCTATATACGGGAGTTACGCATGCATTAGGTGATTTGCCTACAATCAAATATGTTAATCTGCAGCCACCTGAAAGTATTGTCAATAATAAAAACTTATTTTGCCATGATAATAACATTATTTGCCGGTCTAAGCACAAAGCATTTCTGTGTAAAATGCGTCTATTACTGCAGGCGTATTCTAGCCAAGGGAAGCAAATCGGAGAGTTGCATCCACAGTCCGAACGCAGCCGAACTACTCCCGAGTTGACACGATTGGAACGAACATGTGATCGGTCGGTGACAGTGCTCAAGAGCGGTTGAATGTCTAAACTTGTAATATCTACAAAATATTGCAGTTTCGGATTCTCAGTTCAGTTTACGCATTTCTACAAAGTTTTTGTATATCTGTATTTGCCCTCGTATTTGCCTTCAAAAAACTAATGATTAAAATATAAAAAATTAGTCTGAAAATCCTCCTTTGACCATTTCTTAAATTCAAGTAATCTTCCAAAAAGGTACTTTCAAAATCGTTGTTAACCATCTAAAATTAGTCAAATTTTAAAAAATTCCCTGCGGGGCTAAGCTGGGGGGCGAGCCCCCCAGACCCCCCTCCGGGTCTGGGCAAATTTCTTTCCTGGCAATTTGCTTCCCTCACTTCAAATGTCACGGCACGCCACTGAGAATCCCACTTCCTTTGAAACATCGCCGGACGATTCAAGTGGTCAGATGAAGCAATCTCGATAAAAGGTTCTTATTAATTATTAAGAAGTCACTGGCATCACCCTACTGAGATATTCTGTAGAGGTACAAGTCAATTAGATATAATATTTGCTACTTTTTTAGTTCCAGCTTTCCTCAAAAGCTCCAGAAAATCCCTAAGTCCTTCTTATTTTTGTCGAATTATGTGGAAACTACAAACGTACGACGAGGTCTAGAGAGAACAAGCAGAGGTAATTCCTAAAGCAACTTACCAAAATGTTGTTATTTCTTTGAAGATAAACTTTATTACAATGTTACAATAATTAGTAATTACCCTGGCATGTTTCGAGCCAACATTGGCGCTAAGAACAAGAACATATTAACATATATTAAATATTTTTGACCCATCTCGGGGCCTTGATTTATGTCTTATTTTCTCTAGTTAGCGTGGGGTAGGTATGCATTTTAAAAATCTAGTGGAGCGGTCGCTCCACGCCAGCCAAGTCGTACGGCGCGCGAACACTCTCATATAAAGGCTGGAGCAAACCCACTTTTACTGTAAGCATCAAAGTGGCATTTTCGGCCTACTGGATCTTAAAATTGAGAAATCTCACATTGTTGCGAAATATCTTAATTTCGAGCTATGGCCCACCCTACAACATATACCAAATTTGGGAACAATAGGTTACGCCCTTTGCGCGCTAGAGGGCCGTGAAAACAGTGTTTTAGGGCGGTTTTCATAATCAGTAATCATAGTAGTAGGCTGGAGCTAAAATCCGGTAAACAGGCCACAGCCTAAACGGCTGAACCGATTGATCTCACATTTTTACCACGTGTGCACTTTTGGCGTCTGATTTAACCTTGTCCCCATGAATTTTTTGTGCCGCCATTTTGAAACCGGAAGTGACGTCATATCTCGTCAACGGTTGGACCGATCGGAACGAAATTTGCGCCAATCGTTTCAGACGGTCATCTATATGGATTATCAATATCAAAAGACTGAACATTATTTTAAATAAACCGGAAATGACGTCATGAAATTTAATATACATCGATTTGCATTTCAGCAACAACTGTTGATCCGATTGTCTTGATATTTATGTAACGTTTGTACTTTTGATATTTCATTTGACTTGTTATAAAACCAACCGGAAGCCGCCATTTTGAAACCGGAAGTGACATCATGTCTCAAAAACGGCTAAACAGATTAGAACAAAACCAGCGCTAAACGATTTAGACGGTCAACTTTATGTAATCAGTAATATTTGATGATTCAAATATCGAAACCGGAAATGACGTCACACATTTTATGACCTATACCGGAAATGACGTCATAAATATGCTAAATGACGCTAAATTCACCACTTTATACTTTAAAATAGATATAAGTAAACGTACTTTGTAAATAATTATAAATTCAAGGTTGCAGTGTTCTCGGCGGCCATTTTTAAAACCGGAAGTGACGTCATATATCGTAAACGGTTGTACCGATTGCAACCTAAGTTTGGAAATGTTTTGGACTAATAATTATGAATTCAAGACGACATTATTTTCGGCCGCCATTGTTAAAACCGGAAGTGACGTCAAATATCGAAAATGGCTGTACCGATTGCAATCAAATTTTGGAAATGTGTTGTACTAATAATTATGAATTCAAGACGACATTATTTTCGGCCGCCATTGTTAAAACCGGAAGTGACGTCATATATCAAAAATGGCTGTACCGATTGCAACCAAATTTTGGAAATGTGTTGTACTAATAATTATGAATTCAAGACGACATTATTTTCGGCCGCCATTGTTAAAACCGGAAGTGACGTCATATATCAAAAACGGCTGTACCGATTGCAACCAAATTTTGGAAATGTGTAGGAGTAATAATTATGAATTCAAGACGACATTATTTTCGGCCGCCATTGCTAAAACCGGAAGTGACGTCATATATCGAAAACGGCTGGACCGATTGTAACGAAACTTAAAGCTATTCTTCTTGGATAATTATTTTAATCTTATATACCAAACGCAACTTTTCTTAGTATCCAAATCGGCATAGGCGTATTTTTTTAAAGAAATAAGTTCTTGCACGGACACAAGCTGTGCTACAAGCTGTATGAATAAACTAACAAAAGAAGTGATATCCCAGAAAAAAACACTCCGTGTAAAAAAGGCAGCCAAGTCTCTTTACTTTAAAAAAATTCAACACCGAAAAGGAGTGATATCAAAAAAGGAGCCAAGTCAATGACATTTCCAAATATTTAATCGTATCTTTGAAATAAAAGTATAAACACCGAGAAATACTTTACAAAAGGACTTGGCGCATCGTTTTTTTAAAGACATTTTTCTATTCATAAGCATGTGCCATTTATATACAACCGTCATTTTGAATGTTTAGAATAATAGGGAAACATCTTTCAATTAGGTACATATTATACATACCTTCTGTAAAATATTTTCTATATGAATATATACGCTATGAAACTTGTTGTCTATGCTTTCTATAAATATACACAATAGTTATCTTCGTAATATTGTTTCGTGGTGAATATAATTAAGTCTCATGCGTTATACCTTCTCATCATGTAACAATTTCTATTAATACACATTTTATAAAAATACATTTCACAAAGAAGACAGTCATATTGAATTTCTATTAAAAAATTTAACTTTATACACTTGACACTTCAAAAATATATAATTGTGTTCCATTAGTTAGTAATTATTTGACAACGTTTCATGATTTCCTTCAGTCAAGATCAAATTATGAAAAGATACCAGTCTAATATCGCCATATTAACAGTACTGCAAGAATATGTATGAGCCCACTTCCAATTGATATGAAGGGATGTGTGTTGTGAAAAATATCCGACCGAACCGGGGCACGAACTTGGGACCTCTCACTTGCCGGGCGAGAGCTCTACCAACTGAGCTACCCGATCGGACGGGCGGACATTAGACACAACACACTGATGAGGATCCTGACTCCTGACTCCATGGAAGTTTTCCAAAGAAACCTACATTCTCACCACTTCCAATTGTTATGTAATTCTTTCACCCTTATATTACTTATATATTACAGCATAAAATCATGCTTCTATCGCCATTGACAAAACTATAAAATAGTCATTACTAAAAGTAGCTTGATTCATAGATTCTGGCTCTAATAGAAAGAGGAAAATGTACCTACTTGTAAATTTCTTTCCACTTTTAGGATAGAATGATGTCTTTAAAAAAACGATGCGCCAAGTCCTTTTGTAAAGTATTTCTCGGTGTTTATACTTTTATTTCAAAGATACGATTAAATATTTGGAAATGTCATTGACTTGGCTCCTTTTTTGATATCACTCCTTTTCGGTGTTGAATTTTTTTAAAGTAAAGAGACTTGGCTGCCTTTTTTACACGGAGTGTTTTTTTCTGGGATTTCGTTTACTATCCGAGCTGTAAATGTAAAGGTTGACTTGTAATTTTCAGAGTGTTAATAATTTCAATTGTTCAAAAGCTATACCGAAATATTAGTGCCTTAGTGATTCAGCCAACTATAAGCCGGGTCCACATAGACCGTTTTTGCGTTTTGCGTTTTCCGTTTTTTTCTATTAACCAATCACAAGTCTCCCATGAGCGGTTTCTGCACTTGTGATTGGTCGGTAAGAAAAAACGGAAAACGGAACACGCAAAAACGGATCTTAGAGGACCCGGCTTTACACTTTGAAACGCAGGAGTTGTTCAGGAATTAACTTGGGAAAGTGGAACATTGTTGAGCTTGACGACGTCTCACTTGATATCTGCCCTCTTGTGTTTGTCTCAGGAGGAGTTCCAGCGCTTGTACACGCTTCTGGAGCAGCTGAAGGAGAAGAACATGCGCCAGGGGAACCGCCACTTGGCCGCCAAGATCACGGCGATGCAGGAGGCGGCGCGCAACAACCACAGCGCCACCCTCCACGAGGAGTCCGAGCTGGCCGACGAGCACAGCAACAGCGTCCTCGCCGTCGTGACGGAGAAGATCGTCGCGGCGACGATGGCGACGGCGGCGGAGAACGGACCCGCGGGTCAGTCGATCAACCTCTGTCCTCTGGGACAAGTGGCGCCGACGCCGGGATCGTCGAGATCCAAGTCGACGTCGAGCATATCGAAAAACGACTCGCGTTCGCAGAAGAAAGTGTCGAATAAGAAACGTTGTAGTTCTGTGAGTGGCGCGATGGAGGTGGAGGCCGAGTGTTCTTGCAGCCAAGCGCCGAACGACGGCGAGATGAAGAAGTGCAACCTCTGCGGAGGCGAGGAGGAGGGCGATGGCGTGACCAAACAGCCGACAGATGGAGCCAACAAAGCCGACAAAACCAGTAACAATACTCGAACTAATCGAAATCTGAAATCCGGTCACGCGCGAACCCACGCAATAGTCATTAATTTAGATGATAAAAATCGTTTCACTGAAGAGGTGACGGTTTGAATTGTATTCTCCTCTGAATACAACGAGATTCCGTTCTTTAAAGACATTACCTAACTCATTCCAAGTTGTATTCTACTCATCGAAATGCAAACCTTAACTGATATTCGTGTTTCATATCCGTAACACTTCCAATGGACCAAAGTTAGATGCTGTGGATGTTAGATGTGATGTCATAGACGTAATCCTCGGCCCTGGAAATGGCAATCAGACGACTCTCAACGCCCAAGCTCGATGATAGTTGAGCCCCTATTATCAGCTTGGTCATTGGCGTTTCAATTGCGTAGTCAATCAATATCAATGTACCAACACCCCTAGTCGGAGGTGCTTAGTGTTAAACCCCTAAAATAACCAGCGACGCAATCAATAATATTTACACACCTATATCAAATGACAACAAAGAATTTTTCTATAATCATTTTAATCCAAAGTACCTGTCAGTATAAAAGTTGTGTATCTGCTGTGATAGGTAATCTGTGTTGAACGGTAATTCATGTTTCCTGTCGTCATAAACCCCAATCTACAAATGGAAACTCGTACTTGCTGTACAATATGCTGTTCTAAATGTACTTATATCATACCTACCTGTTTACAAATTAATTAAAACCAGCTGTGATCAAAGGCTTACTCACTCACACACCTTAATCATAATCCTCTTAACAGTAATAATTATTCTGTTCAACTGTGTTAATTGAGCTTTGTGTACTCTAATTTTAATGTCCTTTCGTATATATATTCTTCAACGCACAACAACCGTCGTCGTATTTCTTATAAATTTACAGACCTTAGGAAACATCACGGTTGATATTCATTAATTATGTTAAAGCTGGCAATTAGTATAAGCTCACGTTCTAGATTATAATTTTGATTAACAACTTCGCAATCAGCGTTGGAAGTAATATGGGTCTTAGAAAGCTTTGTAATAGACAGCGTAACAAGGGAGGAATCTCCTTAGCTGTTGAGTGTAGCCGCATCCACATGGCAAGACAATACCAGACGAGGCAAGTATCCGTGGCATCATTAGTTGCTCCACCCACTCGCGATACATCCCTTGTTGCGAGACATCGCTCCGGATTTGTCTCCCCAGAGAGCTGAAACCTCCAACAGAATTGTAATCCATCTGCAACTCGTGTTTTCATTAACTTCCCGACCAACTGAGAGGTTTGAGTGACAATGCGTTGCCTCTTATCTGGAGATTTGATGCCGAGGAGGATTACAATATACCGAGAGTAAGCCGATAATAACTAGTAATATCCGCAGTTGGAGATTCCACGAAACTGTTCCTGAATTCGACTTGCATCTTTCCGACATATTTGTACCTCAGAGGGAGAAGCCCGGAAGTCAATTTCAATGATTCTTGAGATGAGATAAAAAAATCAGTAATTCTGCCTTCGTCTAATAATATTTGTAATGGTGGCATGAGCCATTGTGTAAGAGAATACTTCAATATAACTGTAAATGTTGACATCAGTCAAATTGCAATTGATAGAGCTTAATTAATAATTATACATAATTCCAAAATATGTGTGCAAACCCAAATCTAGAAAATTGACTTCTGGCCTTCTATCTCTGAGGTACAGAAATGTTTTGAAACATTGTAGAAGCATTATTATTGCTCTTCTTAGCAATTGAGGCCAAAGTGCTCACCAATAGTACCTCATCGATGCGGCTTTTCTACTACAAAATTGTTTTAAAATCGATTATCTGTGAATTCCTCCTGGCAAAATTCCATTTTGTTCGCGGGTTTCCTAATTCCTCGATAATAAATTACTCCCAGTGGCAGCCGGCTTGTGAAGGATTACTCCCTCTAAGAATTTAAGTTCGACGGGCGGTGTTCTGAGAACACTTCTCCTACAATATCCAAAAAGTGGTGTTGAATTTATTTTTAATGTTCTTTGCTCATTAGTGTTTTAGTATCGCATTTGCTCGGAATATCCTAGGGTTGATTAATGGCTGCGATCTTAATCGGCTTTGAGTTATATATTTAAAAGCTCCTCGGGACTTTGCTAGCGAAAGTTTAGAGTTCATCCCTTAAAACAGAGACACCTCTACTTATGACAGAGATTAGATCGACAACATAGAGCATTTTAATCTATTCCAGATCTACGTGAAATAGAATAAGATTTAGGAACACAGTTTTTGTATGACTGTAGAAGTTCCTGGAGGGCTATTCTAAATTCCCTTATCGTCTCGTTTCACTTGATACGGTCTCACTGCTGTGACGCCGTATCAACTGATACGAGAAGACAAGGCAATTTAGAATAACCTCCCTGGTCCCTTGCCTAACTAACATCAAAACATTTCTGGACCAAAATCTATCCTTTGTTATATAAAAGTGTTAGCCCAACGGAAGCCGTGCCAGTGTAGTACTGTCAGTGAAAAATTAAATTAAATAAGGGTCCAGGAGGTATATTCTAGAACGTTTTCCCAATTCCATTCTGATGGAATTCGGTCACGGCCATAAGGATTAACATTGCATGAAATCGAATGCCATCAGAATTGGGAATTCAAAAGTTCAAGAATATGGCCCCAGATGCATAATTGAATGAAATGAAACTGGGAATGAATCTGCGCTCGCTCCTCAGCCCGTGAGATCAGCTGGCATGATCAGATTCAACAAGTTGCAACACTCTTCGCCGTCGCGACGCTAGCTTGAGGCGTCGCGATGCTATCTCTGCGTAGTACTACGCGTTTTGACAACCGCCCACTCTCAGCTTAGACACACAATAATCACTCACTTGTAACTTCAAACTAACGACGCAAATACGGGAACTCTGCGCTGTACTTTGAAACATAAATTGGATAGAGTGCCCTTTGATTTCAGTAACTCTCAGACGAATCAAAAATCGTTTTGAGTGAAAGTCGAGCTTCTTGTTCTTTGGCTCTCCCTTCTCTTGTTTCCAGCCAAGTTCATGGAACGTCTGTGACAGGCGAAGCGGAGGGAGGCCTTGCCGTGTTCGACAGTGCGGAAACCTAGTAAATAAACCTGCAGTTGCTAACTTTCAAACAAGTTGTGTCGAGGCGCGCGATCTTTCTCGTCGCGCAGCTCGCCGTCGCAGCGCCACCTGTCACTCGGCGCTGGAATTCATCACAACATCAAACGCTTTGACTCTGTGAAGGGAACACAAGATGTTCGTTTAAGCATGGATTTATATCTATAGTACTGCTGTACGTTTAACCTTTATCAGATTAGCAGTAGAGTCAAGCAGTGTGCACAAGATGTCCCAAAATATCTGCCCAATGGGGAATATGTGAATGTTGAGATTATATTTTGTTTATATACAGAATAGCCTCAAAGAGCAATGTGAAATTTTATTATATTTTTTTAATTCATATATTTCCCATAAATAATTTATTAGTTTACGACATTTCACTCCTCTGCAAAAACAAGCAGTACGTCACACGCCGTGTTCCCTGTGTCACGGGATGCATAACTGGCTCTGGCTAACATTATCCATACGACCCGACTCGGCGTGTGACGTCAACTTGTGTTTCATGGACAGCTACAATCTACCAAACTTTGTAAATTCGTTTCTTGAAAACTATTCATCAAACAACAAAAATAATACAACATCTGTCTTCAACAACATCTCAACTTTCATAAAATATTTATTATTCTAAAATCTAAACTTCACTTCACTTCCCTATTGTCAGATTTTAGTGATTTTGAGTTTTCAAATATAAGTAGTTATCAAGAAGACATAAATACACCTAAAATAGAGATTGAGTGTTCTTTTATGCAAAATATATTGTGTTTATCATATTAATTAAAGTAATTTAACTATTATTTTATGTAATATGGACTACGTACGTATAAGGCAGTGCAATAAATGTTGACAGAAAATCTAAAAACGGCAGATCACACGTAGAGGCAAAAATGAAGAACTAAAGAGTAAAAATACACATTTTCGCCACAGTTCAATCTCCACAGAGACGTTCGCTGGCAGATTTATCGTCCCATCTTTCAATTTCCCGATTGTATTGATTGTACGGAAATGACAACCCTTCTTTCATTTACCTCTGCTTTTAGTTCGCCTCGTGCTTATTTCTCTCTCTTTCCGTCTCGCACAGATTGCAAGATCATTTCTCCGTCACACATGTTTTGTGTCGAGCTCAGTGAAACCCTCTTACGCTATCTGGCAGGCGTAAGAAACAATTGAAATAAGCCCTTCTAGTCTCGGATCGTCTTTTGAACGTCTACTATGTATTATTTAACTTTGAGCTTCTCAATTTACACCAGAACAGCAGCCTAAGTCATAATGGAAACTATTAACTTTGGAATGCTTTTGTCTCTCTATGCTATAGATGCTAAGAAACTTGCAATTCGAGAAAGCAATTCCGTCAGCAAGTTTCCGGCGAGGACTCGCGGTTTCGCCGAGCACGAGCAGAGCATGCATGTGACGTTATCGAATAGTGTCCGTTATTCCCACGTTGACATGACTTTTCATTTGGCAAGAAGAAAACAGCGACATGGAACTGAAATGAAATACTTCCAAGCATTAAAAATGTGAGAATTGTTCTTTGAACGAATTTTATATTATTTAATTTCTAAATCTCACCCGCGGAATATTCAATGTGGATCAGCAATGACGTGACGTCACGTCTCGACTTAATACACTACGTTTCCGTTGGAACTGCGCGTTGCCCGACTATGTTTAAGATTACGATGGCTTTTATGTGATTTCCCCTATGAGTTGCATTATTTTATTAGGAAGCTGAAGGCATATGCTTTCAACACACGTGAGGTAGCGCTGCTTACCCCGCATTTATTGTGCCCACTTGTAACAAGTTGGCCTATCTAGGTTAGAAAATTAACTTTAAAAATAATAATGTTTGCTTGAAATAGGTTTAAAGAATGAACAAGCTTGTAGCATGGCATTCTTAGAGTCAAGGTTAACTGAACACAAAGTGATTAATTAGAATCATTATGTAAACTTACAATCTTTAAAATTCAACAACAATCAAAATATAGACAAAAATATAACGAGCAATCAAATAAGTTTAACAATGTGCAATTATATCAAGAAAGTGAGTGAATCCATATAAAAAGTATGTGACCTTACCTAAATTGTGATGTCACCACGTAATAACAAGTGAACCAGTCATTGTGATAACGCTACAAAACCAGTCAGCCAGACTAGTTTTCAGTGATTCCTAGAAAAGCATGGGCCTACGTGCAGAAAGAAAGTCGTTTCGCGGGCTTTAGAAATGACAGAATGTCTAAAATTAGCTATCACGTGTACGAAACCAACCAATCAGATTCTTTGGAGGGAAAACGATGTCAGAGGGTATAAAACGTCAGGCTACCAGCCAAACTTCATCAGTCGGAGTTTTCTCAGAGCAGTGAGACCTGCCTCGCGAACCGTGAAGCCTTGTGCACGCAACATAGTATAATTTCAGCGAGACAGTGCCGATGTGATCGAAGGTAAACATTAAAATAACATTTTTGTATAAACGTCAACCCAGTAAATTCAAACTTCAAGCCTAATGCTGAGGCAAATAATATCGCATTAAGACAATTTCAAGTTACAAGTGATCAACTGAACAGTTTCAACATTAAAGTCAGTATATGTTTAAGTATAAAAGTTAGTGAATTGCAACTCCGGGAGAAACCGACGAGTCTGCAGCCACGAATGTCATCAGCCTGAGCCAACTTGATCCAACTGCTCGAGGAGGTCACTCCTTGTGCACGGACTGCTGGACGTCCTGGTAACCAAGGGGTTATTAGACGACATCATCGCATCGCATCTGAAGGAGGTGACATATCCAGTCATTTCATTCTGCTGGTGGACTGGAGTTCACGGGACACACTACGCAAGAGTCAACGCCATCCACTTGTTTACGCGGAAGTAAACAAACCAGACGACATCATCACTACTGCCGACGTATCGAACGTAATATTGTTTCATAATTTTTGATTGCTCTTTTCACATCAATGAACATTTATTTTCTTTGTAATAAACAAATTATAATATTGCTGATTCTTTGTGTTCTACCCTCTGAGCCAAATCCCGCAGGTTTCAGTGGCGCTCAACGTGTGGGGCTCGAATAACATTCCTGGGAGCAATTGTTTTGACAGAAATAATTGTTTTCTTGATTGTGAAAGAGTTACTCAGTTGTTCTGAAACTTGTGGACACAGGCATTGCGTAAAATTTTCATGTATTTGGAAATTTTACATAGAATCAACCCGTTAACGTAAAGATAAAGCCAACTGTAGATTTGTGCATGTTAGTTCATTACATCTGTTACGATGGCAGATCGAGATGCAAGTTTAGCGTCAACTGTAGATTTAGATGAGACTGTAGAGGGGGCGGGGGACCAGTCAGTGGTTAGTGAACTCGAGGTAACTAGGAGCCAGGTGATAGGGGAGGACGAACACGATGACTCGCTACCTCATGTTGAAATGCCAATCTTTGAAGAGAGACAAAAAGAAGCCAGGGCTGACAGTATATATTCACAATTCGGTGAGAAAGAATCCTCTAATCCAGTTATGGAATTCTTAATGAAAATGCAGCAAGAACAACAGGAAAAAGAAGCTATCAAGGAAATGAATAGGAAACTAGAGAAAATTAAGGAAAAGGAAGAAAGAGGAAAGGAGATGGAAAAGTTGTTGTTAAAAACTGAAAACGTCAGGGAGATCGTCAGTGAAATTCAAGCTGGATTGAAAAAGGTCGAAACTAGAGTCTCAAATGTAGAGGAGAGCGTACAGAGAATAAATGATAAAGTCGACACAGAGTTGGAGGTTATTAAGTCTTACATAGAATCAATTGGAGAACAAACGAGCAGTGTAGAGGAAAAAGTAAAATCCGAATTAGTAAAGATCAACACTGAGATCGATGAGCGTGACAAGAAACTCAGTCTGGAGCTATTTTCATTAAGCTCGCGATTTGAAAGAAAGGATAAAGAGAAGAATGAAAGCATTTCAGCTATGAAGGAGAAAATAGAGGACGTAAGTAAGAAAGTAGATGAAAATGCAAAGAAGACTGGAACAACATCAAATGTCATCTGTCACGCAAATAACGAGTTGCAATTTGCAAAACATTGTACTGAGTCGCTGATACAAGAGGCAATAAGATTTAATGGGGAAGAGAGTTGCCCAATAAACGCAATGCAATTTTTGAAGCTAATCAAAGAGCGTTTTTCAACATTCAATGTGAATAACAATCAGAAGCTGGGAATCATTGTCAAGTGTTTACATGGAAAAGCAGCAGACTGGTATGTAAATAATCCCGTTGAGAATATTGACAAATTTGAAGAGGCTTTTAAAGATAAATATTGGTCGCAAACTGTACAGCATCAGCTAATCAGATCAATCTATGCTGGAGAATACAAAATTAGTTCGAACCTAAACATGGTGACCTATGTCAATCGGATTATCAACAAGGCAAAATATGTGACAGAATTGGTCAATATGACGGAACAAGTTTTGGTTGGAATATTGATTAATCACTTACCACCAAACATCAGGGTGATAGTACGTGGCAAAGTCAAAACTAAAGATGAGTTGATAAAAGAGATGACTGACTTAGAGCATGATGAATTCACTGAAAAGCTAATAAGAGACCCAAAGCAATATGAGCCAATTCGTAACGGGAACGGTTACAATGACAATAGGAACGGCTACAATAACAGGAATAGTTATGACAGGAATTGCAATAACAATAACAACGGGAGAAACAGTCATAACAGAAATGGGAATGGTAACGGGAATGGTAACGGGAATAATAATAATCGTCCACCAGAGTCCGGTACGAAGGAAACGAAAAATGAAAATTCGGGAAACGAACAGAGGTCGACACAGAATGGAAAGTAGAGATGGGACACGATTTTGCGTCGACCGAGAAAAGACGTTTCAAAGAGAGAAAAGAAGAAATTAGGAGAATGCAGAAGAAAGAGCGTGAGGATCTTAAAGAGTATATACGCAGATCTTCAAGACGGTGGAAGAAAGAGATGGATGAACGAGAAGCAGCCAGAGAAGCAGAGGTTTCTGCAATAGAAAAGCAACTTCAAATAGATTTTTTGCTTTTCAAGAAAGGGATTGAAGACGCTGCTGCTTGCAAGACGTTGCAATCACAAGAGAGTACAGAGGGGGGCTGTGTGCCAGAAGAAATTGTCCAGAATAAAATTGAAAGTTTGGATGGACCAGACAAAGAAGAAGTTGATGAAAGTAGGCGTGAATTTACTGAGATGAAGAAAGATGAAAATGTATTTCGAAGGAAGAATTTTGAAGACAATTACGAGGTAGTATTGCCACAAGTGAGCGAGAAGGAAGTATTACAGATTCCGATTGCGAATCAAGATGATTTCGACAGAGTTCGAACAGTTGAAGAAATTGGCGATGTTTTGAAGTCTATAGGCGACTTTAAAAGTAATGGTGAAAAGTTTCACGACGAGAAAAATGACAAGGTGATTATGAATGAAAACGATGATGTTTTGAAGAAAGGGTTGAATAATGATTTGAGAGAAGAAGACGAAAATGTTTGCTTGCAAGATGGACTGCAAATGAACGTACGAGAACTGAAGAAGAAAGCTGACGAAAATGAAAACTACACATCGACCACTGCTCAAGAAAACAGGGAAGATTCTACTTGGAAACAGCTACTTGAAGATATTTCAAGGGTGAAAACTCAAGACAAAACAGAAGAAGGAACGATTTCATTTCCATTCGATCGTGGACGGAAGAAAGAAATCAATACGTCGAACAAATGATTCCTACTGATGACAACAGCAATGTTATGTTGATTGTTATGGTCGAAGTATGATGACCCAGCAAAAGTAGGTCACTAGGCCAATAACGGGATCGTGAGAGAGGGTTGAGTTGAGCATCGTTTCCGGGAGGTAGGATGAGGTTTGTTTTTGTTTTGGTAGATGGAGGGGTGAGTTCATTCATTCAGGTTTAGATTAGACAGCTGTAAGGGGAAATAAACTTGCATCTGTTGAAGGAAACTTTTTGTTTGTCAAAAGGAAGAGATTATTCCTGCTAGATAGTCCAGTCTCTATGTGAATCCTTGTTTTATCACCATTTTCTTATTCAAAATTTCAATGTGTTTCAAATTTGACTTCAGTCAAAAGGTGAACAACAAGAATTCAGGGGGCTCTGTAACAAGTTGGCCTATCTAGGTTAGAAAATTAACTTTAAAAATAATAATGTTTGCTTGAAATAGGTTTAAAGAATGAACAAGCTTGTAGCATGGCATTCTTAGAGTCAAGGTTAACTGAACACAAAGTGATTAATTAGAATCATTATGTAAACTTACAATCTTTAAAATTCAACAACAATCAAAATATAGACAAAAATATAACGAGCAATCAAATAAGTTTAACAATGTGCAATTATATCAAGAAAGTGAGTGAATCCATATAAAAAGTATGTGACCTTACCTAAATTGTGATGTCACCACGTAATAACAAGTGAACCAGTCATTGTGATAACGCTACAAAACCAGTCAGCCAGACTAGTTTTCAGTGATTCCTAGAAAAGCATGGGCCTACGTGCAGAAAGAAAGTCGTTTCGCGGGCTTTAGAAATGACAGAATGTCTAAAATTAGCTATCACGTGTACGAAACCAACCAATCAGATTCTTTGGAGGGAAAACGATGTCAGAGGGTATAAAACGTCAGGCTACCAGCCAAACTTCATCAGTCGGAGTTTTCTCAGAGCAGTGAGACCTGCCTCGCGAACCGTGAAGCCTTGTGCACGCAACATAGTATAATTTCAGCGAGACAGTGCCGATGTGATCGAAGGTAAACATTAAAATAACATTTTTGTATAAACGTCAACCCAGTAAATTCAAACTTCAAGCCTAATGCTGAGGCAAATAATATCGCATTAAGACAATTTCAAGTTACAAGTGATCAACTGAACAGTTTCAACATTAAAGTCAGTATATGTTTAAGTATAAAAGTTAGTGAATTGCAACTCCGGGAGAAACCGACGAGTCTGCAGCCACGAATGTCATCAGCCTGAGCCAACTTGATCCAACTGCTCGAGGAGGTCACTCCTTGTGCACGGACTGCTGGACGTCCTGGTAACCAAGGGGTTATTAGACGACATCATCGCATCGCATCTGAAGGAGGTGACATATCCAGTCATTTCATTCTGCTGGTGGACTGGAGTTCACGGGACACACTACGCAAGAGTCAACGCCATCCACTTGTTTACGCGGAAGTAAACAAACCAGACGACATCATCACTACTGCCGACGTATCGAACGTAATATTGTTTCATAATTTTTGATTGCTCTTTTCACATCAATGAACATTTATTTTCTTTGTAATAAACAAATTATAATATTGCTGATTCTTTGTGTTCTACCCTCTGAGCCAAATCCCGCAGGTTTCACACTTCTGCCTTTCTTCCCTCCCTCGTAAAACAACGTCGTAATCCTATACATGAGGTCACACAGGGGTCGAAGTTTGCCAATCTACACGCGGAGGCTGGCGCCTGGTTTAATCAACGACATGTTTTTATGGTGGAGGCGCCGGTTTCCAATCAACTACGACACGGGGTCCCGCTCAGGTCGATCTTTTCATACTTTACTCAATTCTCGTTATTTTCATTCTTTCAAAATGCATATCTTGTCCTAAAAATCCCTTTAATAATCTCGTGCTCCGTTTTATTATAAAATATATAAATTTCACAAATGGTGGCAGCTGTGGGATTTTTTTTTTAATGAGGTTATACAGAGAAGTTGAGTCTTTCAGTTGACATCGAAATGCAAAGATTCAGTTGACGTCGTTTAATGAATTCGCATCACGATTCAACACCAGACGAATATTCTCGCGGATCATAAACTCACTTCTATTGTATTCCGTGACGTGCTCCTTCACATGCATGCAGTTTCACGGAGTGTGTTGGTTAATTAAATGTGAGTTAGTTGAAGCGTTATTTAACTCTGAGCTCGAGTTGACGCGCCCGCACATGCTGATGCTGGACGGAGCAACACAAGACTTGCAGCTGCCGCTGAAGCACCTTCCCGTCGACATCGAACCAGCCTCATCGGCGCGATGCACATTGCAGAACGGCTAATTGCCTACGATAAACACAAATAATGAGTTCTCTAAGTCAATAATTAATTAAACTCCCCCTCCCCTCTCTCATTCTGTTGCCTAATTAAAAGACTCCTTACTTCTCTCGAGAAGAGTACTTCGTAGCTAGTATTTGTTTAGCAATATTTGCACTGCAATAATTATTAAGTGGTAGTAAACAAAGTGGGTGAAAATTGCGCACATTAAATTTAACCTTTTCTTAGCTTCTGCTAACTTTTGTTTCTGTTAACTTTAGGATAATTTATAATAATCTCCTTCAAACAAGATATAGCAGTTTTAAGCATTACCTAAGGTAAAAGCACATTATTAACTCTCGCAACTTTTACAACAAATTACAATCTATGTTCTTCTGCACGCTTTACTATAACTTAAATGATATTCACTTCCTTTGATTACATTAAATTGAGGTGAAACCAAGAAACAAAACTCTAACAGAATCCACTCGGTGTTGATATGTATGCCGGGCGAGGGCTTCTGTAGAAAACAAGAAAATAATCTCCGAAAAATGGCTGGGTAAATATTTATTCTAAAGCCTAAAGGTATAAATTGTAAAATTTGATTTAATAATTAAATCCTTGTTTCTTTGCGTAACCCCTTCCATTCCCCTTCCTCGAGCAAGGGGTTCAATGCTGATGAATCCCGGTCCGTTGTTTCAAAAGCCAGGGCGGTGGTCGCTCTAGAGGGCTGTGAGTAGCTCTGTTCGAGGTAAGCTGTAGGCATTGAGAACGCTTCCAATCAAACTCTCCACAATTCCATTGTTATTAGCTCACAATAGACAAGCCCAAATGAATGAGATTTATTTCTATTTCTGGACTTAGGAATGAGATTGGTAATCAAGTTTTAGCAACGAAAGAAAGGGAGTATTGTTTCTTACGGTATTTAAAACATGCTCTCTAATTGAATATAAGTCTAATCCATAGTGTTTTCTTTCTCTAACCCCAATTATGTAATGTAGCAGAAAGTGTTTACTAAAGCTGTCAACCCATATAAACTGGGAAAAGCAATAAATCTAACCGAGCACAATGTTTACATTCGTTAAATAGGAATTCCTAAGAAAGCACTGCAATCAGCCACATGTATTACTTCCAGCAATCAAGTATCTGTGCTCGTCGAAGTGTAAACACAAGGATAAAACATTGCTTTCTAAGGCTGCAAATACACAGGGCGTTTTTTTCATGCCCATGCCGAAGATTTTGCACGCCGACGAGATGCCGAGCAGAGGTAGCATTGAGTCTTAGGCTGCGAACACACGGGGCGACTTTCAGTCGCTCAGTCGCCGCGATTTTACGCTGGCGAGTCGCCGAGCAGTTAGGAAGCATTGAGTTTTATGGGAGCAAACACGGGACGCGCAAAAGACGCGCATATAAAACTCCCCAGGGCGAAAAACGCGCGACTAGGCATGAAAAAAACGCCCCTGTGTTGGCAGCCTAACTCTATTGGCTTTTTTTTATTGAGCGTTTTTGCGTTTGCGTTTTCTTTAACAGTCACAAGTCTGCCGCATGCGAATTTTATTTTCGCCGCGATTCATAAACTTTATCCAGGATATGTGAATGATACATATAAGCACTAATGAACAGTCGTAGCAAAAGCGGCACCATTTTAAAGTGTAAAAAACGCAAAACTTACTCTTTCCTTTCTTATTCTTGAACTCTCACGTAGTCCCATTTTTAGACTCTATAGTCTATATTATGTACCCTCATAATTTCAGGTTATGCGGAGTTAAATGGGGTTGAATTTTTTTTATATATTATTGATTTATTACTCGAGTAAAAGAAACACAATATTATGCAACAAAGTGATTTTTTCAACGTGTGTAATCAATAATTGAAATATCGAAAATAAGCGTTCAATAAAATCATTTTTCCTCGATCACTACCTAAGGTGTTCAATTTTTTATTATATCAATTTTTTCCCCATCCAACTAATGTCGGGTATATCAATATGATATAATTTTATATTTGGAAGCCATAATAAATAATTACCTAATTAAAGTTCAGTTTTATTCAAATTTGTGGTACCTACAATAAAGATAGTTTTCATAGGAAAAGTAATTTCCGAGTTCAATTAATTTTTCTGCGCCAACATCCGTAAATAGAATGAGTATTTCTGCTCTCAGGTCTTCAAGCTGTTCGTGTTGATCATGGGGCCACCAAGTACCGCAGATCGCTCAGAGAAAAGATGACCAGTCCTGGGGACAGGACGGCCATGATGAGCAAGCCCACCATGACGGGGACGAGCCACAGCACTCTGGGACTGATGAGCCAGATCACTGGGACCGTCATGAGAGTCAACATGGCCAGCGTGACGATGACCAGGGCGAACTCCTCACTGCGTGACAGCTGCGTGGGCTCGCTGTACTCACGCGCACGGCCTTCGCGCGGCTCACTTCGCGCATCGGAACCCATTGAGAAACAAGACTCAGGAGGAAACGGTCATTTAATCATGTCTTTAGATGTACAGACTACAGAGATGTATGTGCCTATGGAAACTGTAGATTTGATTGTTGACGTCGGGAGATTGTCAGGGCATGGAGTTGTTGCCGCCCACAGATGTCAGAGATGTATGTGCCTATGGAAACTGTAGATTTGATTGTTGACGTCGGGAGATTGTCAGCCTGGCATAGAGTTGTTGACTTGCACCGCCGCCCACGTCTTCGCCTCGGAGATGAACGGAGTGACGTCCTCCACGACCGAGCGCGCAAACTCCGGGACGACGAGCACGAGCACCAGGGAGAGCAGGAAGATCGGGATGATCAGGGAGACGATGGTTCGGACCAGCCAGGAGAGAACGATCCATGCCGCCACCAAGAAGGCGCCAGCCACGATTATGGTTTGGTTCTCGGGCTTTTGGAACCACAGCGGAAACAATTCGAACACATCGAGTTCCTGAAGGATGGAGACTCAATTTAAGATATTTTTTTTAAAAGTGAAATACCTACTCTATTGTAGGTACACTCAAACAAATAAAAAATTGCATTTGAGCGAAACGGATAGGCTGGTGGTCAGATTCCTTGACAATCAATCCTTGTTCTTATGAATGAAATCAGAGCTCACTTACTAGAGTTAGATGACTATAGAGTCACATACGTTATTACTTATTAGTCAATCCGTTTCTTTCGAATAGGTACCGTTTATTATTTGTTCGAGTGTACCTACTCGACAGAGAATTGCAGATTAATAAAATATTACAACCTTTATTTATTTATCCTATTTTGTTATTTGTAAATTCAACATAATTAGACAAATAAAAATACACTGTAGCAACACAAAGCCAAAGGAATGGCTTGACTGCGGGGTAGACACATAAATAATAATGATATAATTAAAAACAACATGGAAATTCTTCAAATAATAAACAAATGCAAATAACAGAGCACACAAAATAAACACACAAAACAACACAACACAACAGAACAAAACAAGCAAACATAAAAAAGTATTGCTCAAGAAGCCATTTTTAAAGCTGTTTCTTGACAACGAAAATACTTGTTGTTTTGTTTGATTTCCCATGATATTGTAAAATCTAATCATATAATAACTCCATTAATGCATACACCGCAATTCATACTGAAGATAGCAACATTTGTATGTCTACAGATCAAACCTGTATTAGACAATTTATTCACTGACAGACTTTATAATAATATTCCAAACTTTTTAACCCATTCATTACAGAGGCAATTTCAGCAACCTCGTTTCTATGGTGCTAAAAATCCAAATATGTTGGCATGTGTCACCCTTCCCACCAAACACCTGTGTATAGAAACAAATTTGTGTACCCCCTAAAATAAATTTACCGGCGCTCGCTGCCCACCCTACCAAACATTCCTGGCGCCATCCCGACGATAATTGTGGGTAATTGTTTGTAGATTGTAAATGAGTAGTAGTACAAGCAACGTGATACTCACTTCAAACCACGACATTTTAGAGCAGGAATCTGGAAGAATGGTGGTCATTTCCTTCTTGAGTCGGTTCGTTACCATAGTCACAGAAAGCAATAATCATTGCTTCACGAACTTTTTTAGCTCAATATCAACAATACAGACACATTTTAATTATTATTTATTCTCATTCGTTCGGCGGCCGTAATGTTTGGGCAGTAACTTAATCATCAACACAGATGGAGTCATACTTATGCGTGCCAACACAATGGCCGCCACAACAATGCGCTACGTCACATCGCCCCATGAATAAACTATGTATAAATAAGACAATTGATGAAGATTAATTAATTCTTGAAAAATTCGCTCTTCTTTCTTGAAGAGAAATAGATGTATGGTAGATCAACCACTAAGGGCCGGTCTTTCAATACACTGCTAAAGACTCAATTAGCTGTTAACAGTTAGTTAGTACAAATCTCTGTCTTTCAATTGGTTGTTGCCATGACAATGCAGTCTTAATCAACAGTTTAAAAGTTAGCAGAGTATTGAAAGACTGGCCCTAAGGGCCGGTATTGCCATTAGTTTAATAATTATGCTTCAGTTAAAGAAAGTTTAGCATTTAAGTTCCACTTAAGGAAATTTGGTGTATTGTATTGCATATTTCAGTTTAAATAAATTAATTCCGGCCCTATGTATACATTTTTAATTGCTAAATACATCAATTAATACTAATATTATTATTATTATTATTATTATTATGAATAAAATATTGATCGTTTAACAGAGCTGCTCGTCTTCGTGCACGTAATGAGTAGGACATTATTCTAAGAAACAAAGAAGCCGGACGATTGTCTTTTGATACAAAACGTCGTAATGAGGCGTCGAGTAGTCAGGTGGGGGTTGGGGGGGGGGGGGGGGGCAGTGACCACAGCCCGCGCAAACCACTCGACCTCAGCAGCTACATCAAGTTGAGTTGTCGAACTAAACTTGACTAAACATGACTTGAGCACGCACCTCTCTTTGTCTCAAGTGGCGCCATGTTTAAAAACATGCTTTCAACTCGAGTCAAATTAGATTAGTTCCATCCTGACACAAAATGATGTTTTAGACAAACATTCTATACTTCTAACTCACTTGCAAAGATGTACATCGCTTTGCAGTTTCTTGCCATGCAAAGTTTTAAGAGTTTCAACAGGTTCAACTTTTCTACAAAGTTTCATTTCAAAGAAATGAAACGTTGAGTGTTCGGAGAAATGGGACTTCTTAAAATGTATTTCGTTTAAATTAGCAATAAAATGTCGACAATTATCTCGCACGTCATTCAGGCGGAAAATCATATTGATGACGACGACAATGACTCTGACGACATAACAGCATTGTTATCAGCATTCAATATCATTTTATAAATACAAAATGTTTATAAGCGGCACATGGTTCTAACGTCAGCTCTCCCACCTCGCGCAAGAAAAATGTTTTCGTAGAGATCAAAAACATTGTAAATTTCAAGATGTTTTGTTTTCAATTGATTTCCTATTCCATACAGCAAGAACAATATCGACTGCGCATGTCACCGACTAATTGTTCAAGACTTTCATCTACATGCTGAACAAACTGTTTGGCTGAAGGACCGCAATGAGACGTAAACGTGATGGCGGGCCATGGTCTCGACGAAGACAATGAGGTTCAAGGGCTCCAGAAAGACCCGGATGCGGGGCGTAGTCCCAGAAAATGTTGATACTTTCTTGATTGAATTGAGCGCACTTTTACTCGTTTTTGCACTAAATTTATAATCCTTTTGTAGTCTAAATTTTATGAAGAAGCCAATTTCAAAAATTGCTTGTTATGTTAGAGTTGTTGACTGTATTGATCTCGGAATAAATCTGGGGAGCAATAAATTCGTTGTTTATTTTAAAAAGCAATACCGAAGCAAGAAGGTTTAAGGGCGACCCCCCCCCCCCCCTCCCGTTTTTCTGAGCGTTATTCTGAGCGTTTTCCTTGTTATACTACACTCTGTCCTGCTGAAGTAGCATATTCAGGTATTTCAGACTCCTTCACGAGGTTTTCTATCAAAACAAAGACCATCCTTTTGGCTAGCAGAGACTTTGAAGTTCATCGCGGGCCGTAGTTTGCCCAGGCCTGTGTATAGTGATTACTATAGGGAAACGCTTTGTGAGGTGAAACGCTTTGTGAAATTGAGGTTATGTTTAAAATTGGAAATAATGTATGGATTGGATTTGGAATATGTATTGGAAATCATGTATGTTATTATGAAGCGATAATTGCAGCTTTATATTTAAAAAAAAATATATAAGTAAAATTGCATTTTAAGTTCTTCAATTTTATATTTGTTAAAAATGAATATTGGTTTTTTAAAAACTCTTGATAAAAACATCATAGGGCATTATTATATTCCTATTCTCTCATGGCTTGGACAAGATCCGCCCAAATACATGAACATAACCTTCGGAACTGATTGTATTTGATCGGTCGTTCGTTCATTCTTGCTTCGGTATTTTTTTCTACAACAATCACCTCACACCACATTTTCTGTTGACAACAATCAACCCATTCCCTTCGTGACCTTAGCAACTCCCTTCCCACACTATAAACACGCGTATTGTTGTCAACATGTCAACAATTAACCCATTCCACTTTTTCTCTTTTCAAGCTAAAATTCAGAGACAAGATTTTTCACAAGAATTTTATAAGAATATTCAATGTAAAATTATTAAGGGAGCTTCACTAGTACTACCCTCGAGTATGTACTACATGGACTTTTATTTTTAGTGTACCAATCGACCAATCGATCTGAAATTTTACACAAATACGCTAATTCATTCCATACCATCAAAGTCATTACTCATTGTATGAAAATGGTTTTTCCATCAAATTCAACATTTTAATGCAGGGTTTTTTATTTTCAAATGTCAAATACACCCAAGTGCATTTTGCTGGCAGTATAATTAGGAATATACCTGCACATGTTAATTTTTAATACTAGGTATATGTTTAGGTTAGCGGTGTCACAAGAAATGAATTGCAATACGTAGGTATACCTACCTATTTGTTTTGAGTACACCTGTATTATTTTGACATGTCAGTGAGCAAACAATCTCATTATCAGATGATTGTGAGCCCCTCACGGAGATTGTTTAAAACATTGTTGACATTGCAATGCTAATAATCGCACGCAATTAGCTATGCCTGCACCTTGACGCTAATCTGTGACGCCATCGACCTGCTGTTTCACTGATAAGTCGTGATGACACTGGAGATAAAACCCGTGTACTTATGACTGCTGTGAAAGAGATAACGAATGCATCAGGTGTGCGAAGGCACGAGCTGGGCGGAATTGAGTCGGCAATAACCTTCAGTCACATCTCGCTCGCGTCCCGTCGCAAACGTCATGCCACTGCTCGAATAACTTCAAGAGATTCGAGACATTATGAGCAGCACTGTCGTACAAGACTTCTCGTTCGGTAAGATTATGCACTGTTTATTAAGCGAAACTTAATCTCTTTGTCGTGTTTGTTTTCTTTTTGTGTGTGTGCTTTTCCCTGCACCTCCCATGACACACCGAGCAGTCAATCGATTTGACATTTTGGAAATACACTAACGCCATACCAGGTCACATGTATACCTACAATTTTCTTTTAGCAAAACCGTCTGATTGATAAAATGTGAAAATAATCGCGTGTCCGGTAAATTCAAAATTTTGCATGGTCATTAGGACCAACATTTTGTTGTTGGATCTTGAGTGCTATTGCTTATGAAAATTGAGATCAGAGGTGACTAGATTGACTAGTTTTGTATACAATAGCACATCACACAAGTCAATGACAAACAGGAGTTTCAATGTGGCAAGTGAAGTGAAAAGTGCAGTGTCGGAGACGAAGTATACAGACAGAATACACTACATGCATAATATCAATATCCAAGTTTACTACAGACAAGGAAATAACTAAAAGAAACATCTCTTATTTACAACAGGAAAAAAGATATTTGTTTTCCATTATTTTCTTTGCATGTTAAACCAGCGATCATATACTAACTAAGTTTTGTATTTATTTTGTCATAATAATTTGTAACAACACGGGAATGAAATAATATTATTCTAAAAATTCGAGCTATTTATTCTATATTCAGAACGAATGGGCTCGTGTATTTATTTATAATTCCGTCTTCTGTGCATGCCAAGAAAGCGACGCTAATGACGTCACTCTGAGCCAGCGTCACGTGACTCACGACGACGTCGTCATCGTCGGCGCCGCGTTGGGGGCGTCGTGGCGCTCTCTCGGCCTCCGACTCAACTTCTCGCCGCAGACGCTGGACGTCATCGCCGCCACATACGATCAGGACCACGAGAAGGTGAGTGACCGGGTTCGATTCCCGACATGATTAATGCAGGTTTACAAACACAAAGAGCGTTTCAAATGGGTTTCATTAATTCATTGATTAATGCAATTACTATCTATTGTTAAATTGGTTGGACGTACTCTCTGTATTCTGGCACATAATAATATTATATCAAATGCCAATATAATTGTGTCGATTTCTCCTGATAATGATCCCTGAACATATTTTAAATACCTACGTTCGAACCGTCCTAAAATATTGGTTTATTTGATTACATCCAAACCGCAAACGTAAAATCGGAAGACGAAATATAATTCATAGTTGGATATAGTTTATAGAAATGTAGAAATGTATGTTCATTTAATTGCCAAAAGAAAACTTATCTGAACTAAATAATATTAATTTCTGTGCAATGACCTTGAACTTGTGTACGTCTACACTGTCTCGGCATGCCCACGTATGGGCATGATGTATCGCATCTTGTGTTTCAGGCTACAGTCCACATGCTGACCGTGTGGTCAAGACTGTCCACCGCCACTGTTGGACGGCTGGCCCTGACACTGTGGGAGATGGGAAAGCACGCGATATCGGCGCAGCTTGATCCGTAGTCATTATAATAGAGGCGTTTCTATGGCAACTCTCCCTTCTGTGATATTATTATATACTGCTTTTGATGTTAACATGTTGTATTGTAATTGTGAATAATATTGGAAACTATAAAAACTAATTTCAGTCTACTTATTATATTATTATTCCCTCCCAAGTCCAGTAATTTTTAATGCTGTTGCTGTGCTGTTTTAGACAACGCTATCAAGTTATAAATGCAGACAATGGCACATACCTATTTTCATTCACGCATGTCTAAGTACCTTGCCTTCGTCTTGCTGTTCTTCACCAATCGCTAAGGTGATTTTGTAGTGTTTGTTTTGTTTGTGTAAGTAATGTCGACCAGAGACCGCAATAAGTAACTTATAAGGGTGAAATACGAGTATTATCACGTCTATTGCGCACCTGCATTTCCAAGGTCTTGCTGTCACATCGCGGCTGGTCAGCTAATAGGACATTTGACATAAAATAATGCAAGCGATAAAAAAAACGGCGCTGTTTGCTTGGGTCGTCTCGGCTGCCGACAAGAGCTTGATTGAACACGTGCAATATTGTGCTCGCCAGTGTTCTGTTCTTTCCCGCCATTGTTTCTGTCAGTCGCGTTGCTGCCTTCGCCAAGAGAAGACATCGTCGTTTGAACTAGAGTAACTTTATTTCAAAATGCTTAAAATTTTGAGCATTACAGTTAAGAATTTTAATACGTTTTCAGCAGAGTCAGTGATTGGACCTCTGGATATATTTACGATGGTCACTTCCAAGGAATGCGAAAATTCGAACTTCATAGACGCGGTAAGATTTGTGTTGGGTGAAAACGAGTCTAATTTTCGAGTGAAAGGTTTCGAAGACTTGATTCACAGCCATGGGGATGGCACGGCGTCGGTGAAGATGGTGTGCGAGATGGATGATGGCGACGAGACAACATTCACTCGGTGTGTCGCAGGATATTCCGCCAAGGTCACATATTCCATCGACACGGACTCCGTCACGAGTAACGAATATCTTCGCAGACTGGAGACGATGAAACTAAATGTCAAGACGAGTTTCATCTCACAAAACACCGTCGAATGCATTGAAACTCTCATGTCACAAAACATCTCGCAGGATATTACTAAATGGTTCGCAGACATCAGTGGATCCAATGAATACAAGGAAGAATATTTAAGACTCGAACAAGAAAGTCTTGTGGCCCAGGATGAGTTGTCTCGTGCTCGTAGGGAGCTCCAGTACTCCTCCATGATGCTGGCGGAAGTGACGTCGGCCAGGGAGCAGATTGAACAACACGAGCAGATGAAAGATCTTGTGAACGGCAACATGCTGGAGATGCAGCTGTTCCGACTCTTGCACGCCGAGAGGCACATCCAGAGTCTGGAGCAACTCCTGCAGGAGAAGCAGGACCAAGTGGAAGAGTGCAATACCAACAATACCAACGCGCGGAAGAAACTGGAAGAATACATGAGAAGAGCTGAAACTTCTTCTGGGGAGCTTCCAAGCTCGATTCAGAAGATAAAAACGTTGGTAAGTAATTTCCTTACTACCGTTTTAATAAAGTAATTAGTAGGTACATGAGTGATGATTGGCAAGTGAATATCAATTGAGCGAGCGACTCCTTTTGACTTTTGACACAGACTTATGTCTTATCGTATGTATTTTTGTGCCTATTACTGCCAGGTCTTATCAGCTATTCACCGATCGAGCTGAAATTTTGCTGGGGTTTGCAGACGTACATTTTTATGAAATCCGTTAATTGGTTCAAATTAAAAAATATATATTCTGATTTGTTGATCCGATCACATTTTATCAAATTTTAAAAAGTTTGAGTCAAATCCTCCAACTGGTTAAATGTAAAAAAAATATTTTTGTTAGTCGAAAATCAAAATGTTCTGATTAATTTAAAATTTTGCGTGGTGATGAAGACATTATCTCATATTTTAAACATTTTCATCCCAATCGGTCAAGTATTTACAGATTTGTTGCCATTTTCGAAGTTTAGAAAGAGTCGTCAATTCTTGGAATGGTACCTAGAAGACACATTGTTCCATTCCATTATTCCAGAGTGTATATGGAATTGGAAAGTTGTAACATAAATCAGAATATTAGTTATCTTTGAGTTTGGTTGGAAATTTTGCACACGTATCGATTGGTGCTCGCTCATTAACGCGTTAAAATGAGCGTTTTCTTAGTAAGTATAAGCGAGGAAAAATAAAAAAAGGCTAAAACTTGAAAACTGTAGTTTTTCTATGATTATAACATACACAGGAATCGCAAATAATGTACTGAAACGAAGTGTGATTGTACTAGGAGGCTACTCAAGGGGCCAAGACTCAGCTTGCATCGGAAGCCAAGGAAGCCATCGCCTGTAGGAAGAAATCTGTGGAGTCTGCACGAAATCGTCTGGACCAAGAAAATAAAGAGCATTCGCATCACTTGAAGGTTCTAGAGGTAGGTTTTTATTTCTTTCTTCGACTTCTTCGATGACACTACCTCCCAAATCGAGCCTTAGCCTCCTCAATTTTCCGCCTTCTTCTCCTTGGCAATCCTTCTTCAATATCTTCCAAAAGGTCCGCTGCATTCTTCCCTACCCGTCTATCCACCCGTTGTTTGACTTTCGCCTGACTGACTGCCCACCCAACGCCCTTCTCGAAGCCTTGTCGTCCGGCATCTGGAGCATTTTGATGTCTAATGAGATTCTTGGCTCTGTAGATTTCATACAGCTCTAAGTCATAACCCGTTTTATTTATTTATTTATACTTATAATATTGAATTAGTGATACGAGAATTCCCATTGTTTTGTAAAGTAATACAAATCCTAAAACGGTATTTGAACGAAACAGATTGGCTGCAGGTCAGGTTCATTGACAATCAATCCTTGTTATTATCAATGAAATCAGAGCTCACCTACTAGAGGTAGATGACGAGTAAGTCATATAGACTTCATCAGATGATGCCATCACATTTGTTTAGACAATCCATTTCTTTCAAATACCGTTTTATGAATTGTCGAGTGTACATTTCTCGACAAGCGAAAATATCAAATGTGTATATTTTACCCCAGTAAAATGTTTGTACTGCGCAGGCGCTTGAGTTCGACGTCAGCGTGTTGGAGGCGCAGCAAGTGACTGCGCGGGATGAGCTGCAAGCGCAGGGATTCCAGGGGCAGCTGAGCGACGCTGAGGAGCAGCAGTACTGCGCGTGGAAGGAGGCGGCGGTCGTCAATAAGCATGACTTGGAGGTACAACAACATCGTCAAACTCCTGTCCATCATGTCCGTTGCAACGGCAAGCGCCTCAACGTATTTTCTATGGAGTGGGGGGGGGGGGGGGGCCTTAAAAATATTTACTTTACCAAGATCAAAATAGAGAAATCTATAGATACATAAAATTTGTTTCGCTATCATTTTGAGGCGCAGTACAAAAAGTTATTATGTCAGCGAAATGTTTAATAATAATATTTATTTTCTGGAATCAATGGGGGGGGGGGTCAGGTCCCACTTCTCCCTTCCATTACACTGCATAAGCTTCGAAACCTCATTGCGATATCTTTGTGCAGGAGTCGGCCAACTCCAGAATGGAACAATATGGGGACGAAGATCTTCGCGACGAAGAGAATTACGAGAAAGCATTTGCTAAAATCCAAAAGGACAAATCGTCCGAGCTGAAGAAGTATCTCGCTCAGACGATGAACACCGTTGCCAACTTGAATGCGGCTCTAGAAGAGAATCAGGTTCTGCGACAGGAGTTACAGGAGCGCGATGTTGCAACACGGGAGAGCATTCAGGTAATTGTCTTGACAGCAATTACGTCATTCTCATAGAGTCTGGTGTGAGAGAGTTCTGAACTTGCAGGAACTGACCACGAGGAAGGAGGAAATCGACAGACAAATAGCGCGGGCGTATGAATACAGACACAAGGTCGAGGAGAAGAACAAACTTGTCGAGAACTTGAAACGCTTGTATAAAGGTATTTGAAATCAAACTAAATATTACGGTCAGTCAGTCATCGGTTGTGCTTGTCTTAGTTTGTTTGCACAACAATCAATAAGTATAAATAGTTAGTTATTTTTGATGAGCGTCCTGTTCAAAAGCATTTCTAAATTTGTCGATGCAAGAGCCCAGAGTCTACTTGGAGCCTACTGGAACTTCTACTGGACGCAACTTCTTTGAGCATGAAAATGTTGCCAAATATGTATTTATTTTTGTTGAAAATAAACTAAAATATGCCGAAAATTACAAAACAATATTTAAAAAATGCTATTTATAACTCTATATACTTACTTATTTTTAAAAATCAGAACTATTCAGTAAATACAAAATTTAAACAAATTCTAAAATGAGAAGTATTTACAAAATAGCTTGGCTACGAATGTTTTACAATCAGGTGCAATAAGATATCATTGTATTTTACTCATTCTTACAGCAGGGGTGTTCGGTCGGTTGACAAGTCTTTGCCGCCCAAAAGACCCGAAGCACCGCGCAGCTTTGTCGAGTGTGATCGCCGACTACATGGACGCCATCGTCGTGGACACTCGCCACACGGCCGACTTGTGCGCAGACTACATCCTGACACACTGTGCGCACGCAGAGAGGATCCTGGTGGCCGCCGACTTGGAGGTAGGATCATGACGCGGACGATGGCATGGCGGCATGGCATGGCATGGCAGTGGCACGGCAGGGAAAAGACATGGCACGGGCATGGTTGGCATGGCACGGGAATGGCATGGCAGGGGCATGGCATGGGCATGGTTGGCATGGCAGGGGCAAGGCATGACATGGCATGGCACGGGCATGACATGGCATGGGCATGGTTGGCATGGCAGGGGCAAGGCATGACATGGCATGGCATGGCACGATGTGACATAATAGGGAAGTGCGACGACATTTTCTTCCAGCAGATTTGTGAAATCAACACAAAAAGTAATGACAAACTCCGTTATTACCTGAGAGGTGTGCAATTTTAATTAATCACAATTAAATTCAAATATCATGTGACATTTTAGCAGGAAATATTGCATGTGACTTATTTCAGGAATTTGACACCATATCTTTGGTACCAGCAATGGTGTTACCATGGACCATGGTGATGACTTTGTTGTCATAACAATATAGCAAGAAATTATGCTCAAATCTTCTCAGTTCATTAGTTTTGTTTGGTATTCTAATATGAATGAATCATAGACTTGCAGAAACTATATTTCCCTCCGTATTCACCGCGCTTTTTCATGTGAAATGAGAAACCTTGTGTGAAACTTTGTTTTCTCATTTCACCTGAAGATGCTCGGTGAATACCGAGAGAAATATACTTAAAAATTTCAAGAAATATAGATTTTGCAAGTCTAATGATTATTTAATATTATTACTTCTATCATACTTTGTAAATCGATTCCTTGAAAACAATTCATTACACACAAAAAGACATTTAAGAGTTCAGATACTTTCATAATATAAACCACTGTCATAACTTCTAATTTACAGTAAACTTAGGGCCGGTCTTTCAATACCCTGTTAAATACTTTAACATTTACTTAGTGATCATTGAAGGAATGTCATTGGTTGTTGCCATTACAATAAAGTTCTAATCAACTGTTTAAAATTAAATTTAGCAGAGTATTGAATGATCATTGAAACACCGCCCATTATTGTGGTGTTTTTACAGAGTGAGAAAATAAGCACGAAGACGCTGCGCACGCAGCGCAACGTGCAGCTCTTGTTCAACGAGTTGGAGTTCGAGCCGCCGGCCGTCCAGGGCGTCGCGCTGCGCCTCGCCGGCAACATCGTCATCGCCGACGACGCCGTCACCGACACAGACGCCCTCAAGCTCAGCCGGGACTCGAGGTCAGTTCACTGCTATGTACACGTTTTCCACACATCCAGGGCGTCGCGCTGCGCCTCGCCGGCAACATCGTCATCGCCGACGACGCCGTCACCGACACAGACGCCCTCAAGCTCAGCCGGGACTCGAGGTCAGTTCACTGCTATGTACACGTTTTCCACACATCCAGGGCGTCGCGCTGCGCCTCGCCGGCAACATCGTCATCGCCGACGACGCCGTCACCGACACAGACGCCCTCAACCTCAGCCGGGACTCGAGGTCAGTTCACTGCTATGTACACGTTTTCCACACATCCAGGGCGTCGCGCTGCGCCTCGCCGGCAACATCGTCATCGCCGACGACGCCGTCACCGACACAGACGCCCTCAAGCTCAGCCGGGACTCGAGGTCAGTTCACTGCTATGTACACGTTTTCCACACATCCAGGGCGTCGCGCTGCGTCTTGCCGGCAACATCGTCATCGCCGACGACGCCGTCACCGACACAGACGCCCTCAACCTCAGCCGGGACTCGAGGTCAGTTCACTGCTATGTACACGTTTTCCACACATCCAGGGCGTCGCGCTGCGACTCGCCGGCAACATCGTCATCGCCGACGACGCCGTCACCGACACAGACTCCCTCAAGCTCAGCCGGGGCTCGAGGTCAGTTCACTGCTATGTACACGTTTTCCACACATCCATGGCGTCGCGCTGCGCCTCGCCGGCAACATCGTCATCGCCGACGACGCCGTCACCGACACAGACTCCCTTAAGCTCAGCCGGGGCTCGAGGTCAGTTCACTGCTATGTACACGTTTTCCACACATCCAGGGCGTCGCGCTGCGCCTCGCCGGCAAAATCGTCATCGCCGACGACGCCGTCACCGACACAGACGCCCTCAAGCTCAGCCGGGACTCGAGGTCAGTTCACTGCTATGTACACGTTTTCCACACATCCAGGGCGTCGCGCTGCGCCTCGCCGGCAACATCGTCATCGCCGACGACGCCGTCACCGACACAGACGCCCTCAAGCTCAGCCGGGACTCGAGGTCAGTTCACTGCTATGTACACGTTTTCCACACATCCAGGGCGTCGCGCTGCGCCTCGCCGGCAACATCGTCATCGCCGACGACGCCGTCACCGACACAGACACCCTCAAGCTCAGCCGGGACTCGAGGTCAGTTCACTGCTATGTACACGTTTTCCACACATCCAGGGCGTCGCGCTGCGCCTCGCCGGCAACATCGTCATCGCCGACGACGCCGTCACCGACACAGACGCCCTCAGGCTCAGCCGGGACTCGAGGTCAGTTCACTGCTATGTACACGTTTTCCACACATCCAGGGCGTCGCGCTGCGCCTCGCCGGCAACATCGTCATCACCGACGACGCCGTCATCGACACAGACGCCCTCAAGCTCAGCCGGGACTCGAGGTCAGTTCACTGCTATGTACACGTTTTCCACACATCCAGGGCGTCGCGCTGCGCATCGCCGGCAACATCGTCATCGCCGACGACGCCGTCACCGACACAGACACCCTCAAGCTCAGCCGAGACTTGAGGTCGGTTAACTTCGTAACGTTTTCCACACATCCAGGGCGTCGCGCTGCGCCTCGCCGGCAACATCGTCATCGCCGACGACGCCGTCACCGACACAGACGCCCTCAACCTCAGCCGGGACTCGAGGTCAGTTCACTGCTATGTACACGTTTTCCACACATCCAGGGCGTCGCGCTGCGCCTCGCCGGCAACATCGTCATCGCCGACGACGCCGTCACCGACACAGACGCCCTCAACCTCAGCCGGGACTCGAGGTCAGTTCACTGCTATGTACACGTTTTCCACACATCCAGGGCGTCGCGCTGCGCCTCGCCGGCAACATCGTCATCGCCGACGACGCCGTCACCGACACAGACGCCCTCAAGCTCAGCCGGGACTCGAGGTTAGTTCACTGCTATGTACACGTTTTCCACACATCCAGGGCGTCGCGCTGCGTCTTGCCGGCAACATCGTCATCGCCGACGACGCCGTCACCGACACAGACGCCCTCAACCTCAGCCGGGACTCGAGGTCAGTTCACTGCTATGTACACGTTTTCCACACATCCAGGGCGTCGCGCTGCGTCTCGCCGGCAACATCGTCATCGCCGACGACGCCGTCACCGACACAGACGCCCTCAAGCTCAGCCGGGACTCGAGGTCAGTTCACTGCTATGTACACGTTTTCCACACATCCAGGGCGTCGCGCTGCGCCTCGCCGGCTACATCGTCATCGCCGACGACGCCGTCACCGACACAGACTCCCTCAAGCTCAGCCGGGGCTCGAGGTCAGTTCACTGCTATGTACACGTTTTCCACACATCCATGGCGTCGCGCTGCGCCTCGCCGGCAACATCGTCATCGCCGACGACGCCGTCACCGACACAGACTCCCTCAAGCTCAGCCGGGGCTCGAGGTCAGTTCACTGCTATGTACACGTTTTCCACACATCCAGGGCGTCGCGCTGCGCCTCGCCGGCAAAATCGTCATCGCCGACGACGCCGTCACCGACACAGACGCCCTCAAGCTCAGCCGGGACTCGAGGTCAGTTCACTGCTATGTACACGTTTTCCACACATCCAGGGCGTCGCGCTGCGCCTCGCCGGCAACATCGTCATCGCCGACGACGCCGTCACCGACACAGACGCCCTCAAGCTCAGCCGGGACTCGAGGTCAGTTCACTGCTATGTACACGTTTTCCACACATCCAGGGCGTCGCGCTGCGCCTCGCCGGCAACATCGTCATCGCCGACGACGCCGTCACCGACACAGACACCCTCAAGCTCAGCCGGGACTCGAGGTCAGTTCACTGCTATGTACACGTTTTCCACACATCCAGGGCGTCGCGCTGCGCCTCGCCGGCAACATCGTCATCGCCGACGACGCCGTCACCGACACAGACGCCCTCAAGCTCAGCCGGGACTCGAGGTCAGTTCACTGCTATGTACACGTTTTCCACACATCCAGGGCGTCGCGCTGCGCCTCGCCGGCAACATCGTCATCGCCGACGACGCCGTCATCGACACAGACGCCCTCAAGCTCAGCCGGGACTCGAGGTCAGTTCACTGCTATGTACACGTTTTCCACACATCCAGGGCGTCGCGCTGCGCCTCGCCGGCAACATCGTCATTGCCGACGACGCCGTCACCGACACAGACACCCTCAACCTAAGCCGGGACTCGAGGTCGGTTAACTTCGTAACATTTTCCACACTGTATCCGGACCTTTTCACAAGCGAGGAACATTTCTTGAAAGTTTCAACCATCAAACCAATCTTATCTTCTCATTTATACAATCTTTTTATCTCCCAAACTTACCAATAACAATCGTAGGGACCTCTTAGAATGGTGTTATTGAGTGGCTTGGATAGTAAGTGGGGGGGGGGGGGGGGCTAGCTAGTGGGCAAAATAGGTATACATGGAGAAATAAATACAGTAAGATTTTTCCCTTTTCCAAGGAAATTGAATTGCAATGAACTGAGCAAATAAATGGTACCTATTCTGAAAGTTATTATTCTTAGAATTATTATTATATCCGTGTAGTTTTAGTTTTAGTTCGTTTAGTTTTATGATTCATTTCAGAATAGAGATAGGTCAGTACACATTTATGTTAACAATAAAAATAATAATGTGTAGTATTGCTGGTATTAATGGTGTACTTAAACAACTTGAAATAACAAAGAACATACGAAATTTGATTGGAATTGCAATTACAATTACAGAAAGGAACACAAATTGTTCCTGAATGTGACAGCCATTACCAGTTCCAGACATAATGAATTCAGGATGAAAGAAAATCATTTAGGCTGAAAAGTTTTGACCGCCATGCGAAAAGAGGAGCAGAAATGTTGTAAATTTTGAGGATTTTGTTGAATATTTGTATCAGCGTAGACGTCGTGACTCTGGGCGGCTCAATCTTCCGTCACGAGGGCGCGATCAAGGACTACGGGAAGCAGGACGTTGTCCAGGCTTGGGACGAGAGGGTGGTGGCAGAACTCGCAGTCGAGAGGAAGAGGGTCGGCACCGAACTGCGAGAGATGAAACAACTGGATTTGGAAGAGAAGCTCAACGAGATTGGAGATGAGGTAACTCAATTTCCTTTGTTATGATATCAGTAGAAAATAATATATACCTACCAAGCTGAATAATAAACAGATGATCAGACGACAGAGGCGAGATCCTTTTGGGATGGAATCAATGGGATTTTCTAGAAGAATTGTGTTTCGTTTTTAAGATTTCCACGGGACCATTTGGGTGCACTTACTGGGATAATATTTTGTACAACACATAAATACGTAGTATGAACATGAGCCGACATAAAATTGTAATCAAATAGTATCATATGTATGTAAAACTCTCAATTATGGAATTTAAATTATTATGAGATAGAAAACAGCCTAGACTCTGTCGGGCCCGACATCTTGTTCTGCTCGAAAACTAAAAAAATATTGAAGGTGGATGGGCAAGAATTGGTTAAATTGGTTGAAGAAGGTTGAATTGCTACTTGAGTAATTGAAGTTGAAAGCATGGGCGTCCACAGGAATTCTGCCAAGGGAGGGGATGGGGGCAAGTTCAAAGTTGTTATAAAGTTCAATGGAGTCTGGGGGACGGCCTCCCAGCACATGCGGATCCGGCCAAAAGTTTGTGAATTAACTCCATTTTGGTGCGTTTTGGAACAGAAAAAGAGTCTAAAAATTGTGTTTTCTTCCGATTTCAGCAATATTTTTCAAACTTTTAAGAATCATAAACACTCAATCATTCGTAAATTACAAAAAAATGAAGAGATGAGGGGCAAAGCATTCACTTTTCTCTGAATGGAGAAATCATCACTTTTATTTTTTCTAGAGCAATTTTTCTTACATTTTCGGTCTTTGAGGAATTCTGGGAAGGGGGGGGGGGGTGAGAAACCCCTCCCCACAATGTTGATGGTGCGTGTGCAGAAGTTGTTCATTTCGTTAGTTCTGCATCGTATCATGCAGCTCAATGTAACAGGGTGTGAACCATTGCATTCACAACATCCCACGTGACCTCTGTGTATTGACCAGATTGCCGAGCTGAATATACGCCTTGAAGTGGCAGAGGCTCAGCTGACGAAGACGACTGAGCAAATCTCAGCCCTCGGCGACCTCCCAGACGAGACCCAGAGCAGCGGGAGTGTCGTGTCAGACCGCCAGAGGGACGCCGGCAACAGATCCTCGCTTCTGGACATGAGTCGCCTCGGCCCCTTGGTCTTCAGCAAGTTCGCTGACATCGGCGACGTCCAGGACAAGGGGCTAGCCGACACGGTCCAGCAGACAGACTTCGCCGACAGAGCCGAGCATGAGAAGAGCAAACGGCGTCAACAGGAACTTCAGTAAGTTGACGAGGGGAAATTACCTGGACACTCAATTTTAGTTTTGTTCATCATTCTAATTTATCTAATGCGAAAACTATGAAACATAGAATCGAATTATATTTATTTTTGGCAGGGGCAAGGAGAGAAAGATATCCATATCTCTTATCTCAAAGGTAGAAGGCCGAAAGTCCATTTCAATGATGAGGTGAGCTCAAGAAACCAGTGATTCTGTCTTCATCCAATCATATTTGCAGTGGTGGCATGAGTCTTTGTGTAAGAGAATACTTCACTACCTATATCAGTATTTGCTGATATCAGTCAAATGGCATTTGAAAGGGATTGATTTCATCATTCGTAAGTGCGAAACGCAAAATCGAGAAAATAGAATTCCGGTCTTCTACTTCTGAGGTGCAGATCTTATCTTTAGAAGTTATCTAATCCATACAAACGTGAATGAGGTCTCAGTATTTATTTTTTAGATTTGTATTTTCAGTGATCCTGTAAAAGTGTTACTATTATTCGTGGTGTCACATGATGTTTCTTGCCGCCCTGTGTGCATGTGTCATGTGCAGTACATATGTCGTGCGCAGGAACAAGCTGCGCGAGTGCGATGCGCTGCTGAGCGTGCTGCGCGCTGAGCGACACAGAGCAATGGCCGCCGTGCAGCGCGCGTCGGACTCCGTGCAGCGTTGCCAGCTTCACGTCACCACACAAGATGACACTGCGCAAGCGGCAGAGCTGGTCAGTCATTAGTCAACACCGCCTTTATTCATCAAACTGTTCACATACATTCTTCCATGCAAATGCCGAAGTTTACCAAATCATTCGGCTTTATACAAGACATTTTTATTTTGATAGAAATGGTTAGAGTAAATGCACGTTCAAAGAAATGGAAATTCATCCTCTCTTATACCTAAATCATGTTTCTATCATTACCATAAGACTTCTTTCTTCCAGGCCCTAAATGATAGTCAACGGGAGTTTGAAGTAGCTGATCAGGAGATGGTCGCTCTCTTGAATAATCGTGACAAACTGAGAACCCTCTTGGAACAATCGGAACGCACGATCGTCTCCGCTAGATGTGAAATGAACGCCACCGACCAGGAACTCCAGACTCTGAGCGAGGAGATGGCAACGTTGCAATCGCAGCTGCAGAAGGAGCAGAAGAAGATCACGACCATTACTAAATTCTGCCAGGTTAGACTCGTCGTGTGTTGCATTGATCATTGAAATAATTTAATATTTATCTCTAGTTCGACTGCATCATTCATTGTTGGGTTGTTAACTGGTTGAGTACCTAATGATGGCACGGGATGCATGGGAAGTTGCGTGCTTTATTTTTACAACATATTTCAAAATACAACTCATGCTAAAAAGAATTGTTCTCAACACTAGAAAAACGGTATTTAGTAGGAATCGCTTTATGAATGAAAATGTAGTCTATTGCGGCGGGTGAAACTAGAGTATTTACCAGCATTTTGGTGCGTTATGAAACAGAAAATATCTAAAATTTAAAATTGTGTTTTCTTGCGATTTGAGCAGTATTTACCAACTTTTTACCTGAACATAGTGCAATAATTCAGAAAATACAAAAAATATCAGAACTCAGAGCATTCAGTTTCCTCTAAAAAGGTAAAAAAAAACATAAAGCATTAATTTTTTCGAGTATCTATTTTCCCCCCATGCTTGTTGGTGAGTGTATGAACGACTGATGGCAATGCTGTGTAGCGGAATGGAATCGCCATCCCGCGCCTGCGCGTCATGGAGGTGTCCGATGCCAGTGAACAGAGCCTGAACGACTTCGACTACAGCCGCCTGTCCGACGAGCTCACCCACATCGCCGACCGGCAGGAGGTCGACGAGAAGGAGCAGATGATGATGCGAGATCTGTGTGAGATGGTGAAGGACGTGAATCGTCAGGAGCCTCCCAACAACAGCATTGTGAGTTCCGATCCTTCATCTGTAACATTGGCTATAGAATTATCTGTTCGGAAGAGTCTGCGTATCGGAAATGTTTGCAGTCGCCGCCAGAAGATGAAAGATGAAACTCTTTCGAAAGGTCGCGAGCCACAGCCCTTTTCAGGACCCCCACATCGCATATAACAAGCCATCATGCATGACCACTGCCTTGCTCAAAATGAAAGTTACACATTCGAGCTCTTGGAACTTACATCTCCCTACACACACCTAGTCGTATTTTCAAGAGAGTTTTCAGACCAGACTAATTAATTGCATAACAGAAAAATCCACTTTTGATTTTATTCACTTTGTATATTTGTATGTATTCACTGTGCATTTTGGATTTAGATACTTTTATTTCGCAGCTTCGAGATTCACTGAACTTCAGAATGCTATTGTTTTCGTTCTTGTTTTGAACTAATCTTGAAGAGTTTCTGACTAGTGAAAAGTTCCAATCAGAGTTGTGTTCCTTGCAGACGCGAGAGACCGTCAAGATGGCCGAGCTGACTGACGTGGAAGTGCGACGCAAGGTGGCTGAGGCTGTGCGTGAAGAACACAGGATAAGCGAGCAGTTTCGCGTCGCCATGGTGACGCGTCGAGACAAGTTCAACAGCTGCTTCGACCACGTGGCAGCGCACATGGACGCCATTTACAAGGTGAGCTCAACAGCCTTGCATGTGTGTTACAAGGTGAGCTTTCTTGTCGCAGCAGCTCACCCGAGGAGGCCGTGAAGAACATGATGAGAACATTGCAAGATTCATGGACATCATCGGTTGTCTCACTCCTATACCGATAACATTGACCGCAGTGAAGCCTTTTTAGACCCTTGATTGGGGAAATCTGGTAGGACCCCGTGATTTGAGCGACATCTATAGCGTGAAGAGTGAACTACTTGATGACCAAAATTAGATTAATATGATTTAACGGCGCGTCAACGACGAGGTTATATTGCGCACATTAATTTTTATATTTAACTTTGTTGATCATAATTGGAGGGCAAGGGGAGGGGACGACCTAACGGGACCGATCCGGAGGAGTCCAGCACTGGTGGGACGGCCAGGTCGAAATGGGGACGGACCGGGGGGTGTGAGGATTCGGGCCGGCGGCACCCGATTTCAGGGGGATCACCATCTCGAGGGGGAAGGCCGGCTCGAGGGAACCGTTAATTCACGGAAGGGCATGGCTAGGTCGACCCTGGCTGCTCTTGGTCTGGGTCTCATTACTGATCTGTCCGGCATGGGTAGCCCTTACACATGAGCATATGCTCGCCGGCGTAGCTGCTTTGGCCAACATTGGCCAATAGCTGGCCAATTTATATAGCTGCAATAGCTGCTGGATATAGCTGCTGCAATATCCAGCTGCTGCAATATAGCTGCAATATAGGCCAGCAATAGCTGGCCAATTGGCCAACATTGGCCAATAGCTGCATTGGCCAACACAAACCCCACCACCGCGTTAAGGTGGCAGCCGTCGATGGGGTTGATGACCAATCTCTGACGATGGCTCAACCGCTAATTCATAGTTTGCACTTGATGTGCCTGCTAGTGCTAGCACGTTGAATAGCTGTTATTTGACGATATTTAATGGTTTTATAGTTCATTTTATAGTTTAATTGTAAATATCTGATATAAAACAAAAGAACATCGTGCATAGCATAAAAATGCAACGACGGCTCAATGGGTAAATTTAGCAGTTAGTTCATATTTTTACCACTAGTGCTGATATATACGCTACCGATGCTCGGATACCCCAATATTTCTCATGTCGAAAAGGCTTCACGTTCATTGGTGGAGTGAGAATACCTCTGCTATAGTGTATTGTATATTTATATATATCTCTCTGCCGTGAACATTGTCACGCGACAAGAAAGTTGACATTTTATATGATCGCACATCATGAGGCCAGATACTGCCAGTGAGATGAGAAAGAAAGACGAAAAGAAGAAGATCTTATGTGTCATTCCTGTACGTAAGTTAGCTAACGTATCGTAAATTTCGTTTACTCCAATGTTAACGTCCATAACAACGGTTGCTACTCTTAAAATTTACGATAAGAGAGTGAAAATGCGTACAGGAATCACCCCCCTGACTGATTGTCAGTCAGTTCTGAAGTTGTAGAGAAGAAGGTTGAGTCTTGAATAAATAGATTTTACCTCAAAATCTGGTCCCACCAGTCAGAACCCTCCCGCCCCCCGGTTCATCCCTGAGGCCCTACTGGACCCGCACGGACCAACCCCTAGGTTGACCCATCCCTTTTCTTCACTGAAATGAAAATACAATATTTATGGTCGCAATATAACGTCGCCGTTTCTGGCCTCTTGAGAAAGATATCTACTTATAAAAATGTGAAGGAGGAATGGATTTAGTATTGGGAAGTCGGGGGGAGGGGGAACGAGGTGTAAGTAATAATGTATACATTATTCGCTATACATTATTATATACCGAGCCGTACCTCGGAGGCACCACCTGCAGCTTCATGCCGTCAGACCTGGGCATTTGTTTCTGATGGCTTCCTGCTCGCTAAGTTGAATGTGTGTTGACTGACAGGAGCTGACCGGCAAGCCGACTGTCCGAGCCATGGTGCAACAACAGAATGTCGACGAGCCGTACCTCGGAGGCACCACCTGCAGCTTCATGACGTCAGACCTGGGCTTGCAGCCGATGTCGGCGCTCAGTGCAGGAGAGAAGGCTCTTGCCAGTCTTGCACTGCTCCTCGCTGTTCACAGGTACGTCACTACACCAGGGAAAATGCATAACTACTTTTCAAAATATTTGTCAGTAATACATACCATTTTATTTTCACACTCAAAACGTACATGTTTATTCGTAAATATACATTTTTAATTCACCATTTTCATCAAACAACAATGATGTTGATATGGTTACAATAAAATATGACATCACTAAACAGGAATACCGTTTTCTCCCCAAAATGTTCACTGAATGTTAACTTCATGTACATAAAAATGTACACGTCTTTTGAGTGTGAAAATAGTGTGTTCTTATATTGAAAAAACTATTTTAATTAATTCCTTATCTTTTTGAAAAAAGTAAAAGTTTTTGATACTACTTTGTATATGTACACTCGGCCTAACAAAACTTGAACGTTGACCAAATTTGAATGACTGCTGGTCATGTCCCATAACCAATCAAAGCTTGTTATTATCATTGAAATGTGAGGTCATCTACTAGAGTGAGACAATGAGATCGCTTAGACTGAATTCTGATGGTGCGATCTTACATTTATCAGCCTATCAGATTTATTGAACGTTCAAGTTTTGTTTGGTCAAGTGTACATCAGACAATAGTAATATCTAGAACGATAATATTAGTTTTAAATGACAGAATCCAGATTAAAATTATGTTATCTTTGTCAGCTGGTCAGATCAAAGTTATAACGTAAACTAATCAAAAAGAATATTGATTACATAACAGACTGTTAATTAAACTCTAGTATCACCCAGCTTACGATCTGAACCAAGAGAGGGGAATAGAATACATGTATACGTATTATCTTAACTTATATTATGTATAATGTCTGCCAGTGCCATTCTGTAAATCAATGCTACATTTATTAGAAAATCTATGCTTTGTACAGCTTGTATGTTATGTTATTTGTTGGATCTGTCCGCAGCTTCCGTCCATCTCCCCTGCTGCTGCTGGACCACCTGGACTCAGCGCTGGAGGATGGTGACGTGGACAATGTGACGCAATACCTGCGACAGCAGCGCGCCAGGTGCCAGATCATCGCAGCGGCGAGCAAGCCAGAGTTCATCAGCAGAGGCGACGCCCACATCGCCATCGTCAGGCAGCGTCGCACACCGAACTTCCGCAGTGTCATCGGAGTCGATCTGAACAACTACACTGATTGAAACTATTGGAATTCGAATTAGAGAGTCAATCTTACAAACTACATTGACAAAACCTTAAATTAAGATATCTGAACTTCTCCAAATTGTCAATTATTCAATTATCTAACAGTGCCTACTAATCTAGTAGATAGGTACTGATAAAATTAAAACGATTTTTTAAATTTCCCGATTTCAATCAGGAGTTCAATAGATAATAGGAGTCCAACGACTTCATCTATTACCTGAATCTTCAATGAACTTTTAGCTTCTCTCAATTTTAATTGGATCAGTTACCTACAGTAAAACGGTAAACTTACTTCTCAACTGTGTATTGAATTGTGCTTAACAATCTTAACTGTTCCTTAACTGAGAAAACGATTAAATAATGCGGGTGACTTATGAGTAATTTTGTAAGTAATCGCAGGGAAGGAACAAGACAAAAATTCGAAAATAAAAATCGATTTGTTATAAAAATGTTACATGTCTTATATTGAATCCCAGCGAGAAATCAATTTTTTACTAGGAAAACGCTCTGAGTAACGCGTTGATGAGCGAGCACGGATACGCGCAACACCTCGAACCGAAATTCTGTTTATCGAAAATGTCCTTAAAAGCCAATAATTCTTGAATTTCGCCACAGACTTGTATGAAAATCTCCAACAATTCTCAAAATATTGGTCCCAATAACCACGCAAAGTTTTAAGTGGATCAATTGAACCTTTATGATTGAACGATTCCTTGTTAATTTCCAAAAATCACAATATCTCGTTCAAAAAATATTTAAACGGTCATATCAGTTTCGTAATATACGTTTGAAAGTTTCTGCTCTAACAACCTTGAAGTGAAGATTCGAAGATGCCGTGAAATGTGAAATTCGAGAAATATGACAGCCAACACTCATAATATCCGTAAACTGTCAATAACTTTTGAATTTAAACACAGTTTAGTCTGAAAATTGTCAAAAATACAGATAATGTTGGACCCGATGACCATGCAAATTTTTAAGTTGATCGGTCAAACGGTTCTGGTTTAAATTTCAAAAAGCACATGAAATATTTTTTTAAATTTAAACCAATGGGAGGATTTGGCTGAAAATTTGTAAAATAAGAGACAATGTTGGTCTTAATGATTATGCAAAATATGAGTTTGATGAGATTTATCGAAGACCATTTTAATTTTTCAACCTATCAGGAGATATTTATTAAAATTTTAACTAATAAATGGATTTTAAAAAAAATTAGGGTCAGCAAACAGAGAAGGTTGTATCTACATGTGTGCAAAATTTCAGTTCGATCGGTGAAACGGTGCGACTACCATTGCTCCAGATAGCAGACAAAAACAAAAACAAAACAGAGGTCCGTGTCAAACGAGTCAAAAGGAGACGCTCGCTTCGCTCGCTCAATTATTTACTAGGAAAACGCTCTGAGTAACGCGTTGATGAGCGAGCACGGATACGCGCAACACCTCGAACCGAAATTCTGTTTATCGAAAATGTCCCAATTCCTAAAATATTGGTCCCAATAACCACGCAATGTTTTTACTTAAGTTGATCGATTAAACCTTTGGGATTGAATGATTCCTTGTTAATTTTCAAAAATCACAGGATCTCGTTTTAAACGGTCATCAGTTTCATATACGTTTGAAAGTTTCTGCTCTAACAACCTTGAACTGAAGATTCGAAGATGCCGTGAAATGTGAAATTAGAGAAATATGACAGCCAACACGCAAAATATCCGTAAACTGTCAATAACTTTTGAATTTAAACACAGTTTAGTCTGAAAATTGTCAAAAATACTGATAATGTTGAACCCAATGACCATGCAAATTTTTAAGTTGATCGGTCATACAGTTCTGGTTTATATTTCAAAAAGCACATGAAATATTTTTTTAATTTTTAACCAATGGGAGGATTTGGCTGAAAATTTGTAAAATAAGAGACAATGTTGGTCTTAATGACCATGCAAAATATAAGGTTGATCACATTTGTCGAAGACCATTTTCATTTTTCAGCCTATCAGGAGATGTTTATTTAAATTTTAACCAATCAATGGATTTCAAAAAAAAATTGGGTCAGCAAACAGAAAAGGTTGTCTCTACATGTGTGCAAAATTTCAGATCGATAGGTGAAACGGTGCGACTTCTATTGCTCCAGATAGCAGCCAAAAGTAAAAAAAAAAAAAAAAAAAAAAAAAAACAGAGGTCCGTGTCAAAAGAGTCAAAAGGAGACGCTCGCTTCGCTCGCTCAATTATTTATTTACATCTTGCAAGTAGTTTTAACAGGTGGCAATTACATTGCAATTGTAAAGTTGAAGACAATAAATTTCATTGCTTTATATTAAATTTATTATTTCTGTAGAATTCTGACCTACACACAATATGTTCTTGTGCGTTGTCACCTAAAGCAACATATTTGATAGTTTTCATTTATTTCTATCGGAGACTGTGGTTTACTTCGTCCTACTGTGAATAATAATTGTACAAAAACAAAAACTTGTATATAGACTGCCAAGCACCTTTCCCCCTAAAAAGATTGAGATCTAAAAGAAGGTCGCAGCAATAATATATTGTTGAAACATTTTCGCACTTAAAATTCGTGAAATCATTTCGCCCAGTTACTGCCGCCAAGCACAACATTATAAACCAAACATTGTACCCAAATTTGAGATTGAAAAAATCTCTATGTGAACCATCATAGTATAAACTTTAAAACAATTATACTCATTTAAAACCAAAAATAGAAAGTATTCAAATTTTAAAAACGTAAACAAAATCAATTTAAAAACATTTTTTTTTACATAACTTAAAATACAAATTAAAAAAAAATATTTAAAATTAAATAAAACAAAATAAAAGTAAAAAAAATAAAAATAAAGCTTGGCGCATTTTGTCAAGGAGGGGGCAACATAAAAAGAAAATGTCGACCAAGGAGACGACAAAAGAAAGAGGAAGAAGAAGGTGATGAAGGAAAGAAGGAAGAAGTCAACATGACGGTGCAAATTCAATGCGCCAAGCTTTATTTTTATTTTTTTTACTTTTATTTTGTTTTATTTAATTTTAAATAATTTTTTTTAATTTGTATTTTAAGTTATGTAAAAAAAAATGTTTTTAAATTGATTTTGTTTACGTTTTTAAAATTTGAATACTTTCTATTTTTGGTTTTAAATGAGTATAATTGTTTTAAAGTTTATACTATGATGGTTCACATAGAGATTTTTTCAATCTCAAATTTGGGTACAATGTTTGGTTTATAATGTTGTGCTTGGCGGCAGTAACTGGGCGAAATGATTTCACGAATTTTAAGTGCGAAAATGTTTCAACAATATATTATTGCTGCGACCTTCTTTTAGATCTCAATCTTTTTAGGGGGAAAGGTGCTTGGCAGTCTATATACAAGTTTTTGTTTTTGTACAACATGTCACATGAGGTGGTAGTTTACAGCAGCTTTCATTGATCATTGAGTGTTACCTATCATTACATTGTTAACGCCAACAACGTCACTTCTTGTCTAAAAATTTCTGTTTTTCTTCCAATAGTTCCCAAGTTAGTATAACGAAAGGGTCAATTTCTTTTGGTTGAATATGAGTTATCTCAACTTTTAAATTGCTAAAAGTTCACAACTTGTGAATAACGTAAATTGTAGGTGTATTGTTCCGGTGTAGACCGGAATTTGTGCGTCATCTCGTACTACGCATATTAGTTGCCAGTTGGTAAACTGAAAGGTACACGAAAGGTAGATGATTGTAAATGCGTTTCCTTAATTTTAAATTCTTCTAAGTTCACTTTTTTGTGTAATTTAAACTCTATTGGTAAAGCGTTAAGGCTTACAGATGTTTACAGCACATTTTAAATAAAATCCGGATGTGTTTTGGAAGGCAATATAACTTAAAAGGAACTTATTTCATAAGTTAACTTTCCAGTTTCTGGAAACTTTCCAGGTAGGTAACTAACCAGTTCTTTATTTGAACTGGAACTAGTTCCTTTTTTTGAGGAACTGATCCAACACTGCTGTTTAGTGATAGTTCCATAACATGGATTATGCTGCAAATTTTTCCGCCAACAGTTTAAAAACGTACCAAAGATCACGAGTGGGGTTATGCAGAATATGCATATATAATTTTCTATTATTACCTACGGGTGATTTTTTAAATTAGGGGATGTTGGAAGGGATCAAGTATCATACGGTATGGTTTATTTCATATAGAATGAGTACACCAAATTTGGTTGAGATCGGTCAAAGGGTGTAGGAGAAAATAAGAACGTTCATACCAAGAAGCCTTTTCCTTTGTTCATGCGCAGAGAGACACTACTGAAAGTTAAAGGAGTTACGGCAAAGGATGTGGCCATTTGATATTGCCTTGTTGTGAAAATTGATTTTGAAGATGTCCACCTAGAGTTCCTTTAAGATTAACTAGCTGAGCCACCTGGTGTTTATAGTGCTGGTTGGGAAGGAGTAGGACGTATATCATTAACAGTCACAAAACACACCAACACACGAACAAACCAACAAAGAACGGTCAACCTGATTGTACCTGACTGATTGCCAAGATACCCGAGAAGCTAAAGCACTATTTTTGCCGGAGAACAGACGCATAATCCTTGATCACACGCTTATAAATTCCCTAAGGTGTCTACCGCTTACATCGGTATGTACGAGGGACAATCAATTAAAAATCAATGTACCTACACATATTTTGTTTATATCTCACTAAATGATAATTAACATAAAAAATCTCAAATGATTAAAAAAAAAATATATATATATATGATAACAATGAGAAAAAATGGTAACACGGAGCGTATTTTATCTCCTCGGTCCCATTCAGTGCGTACCTATACATTTAAAAAAAACTGTTGCTCGTCAAGACTCAAGTGAAAAAAACATTGTTTAAAATATGACTTTATCCAACACGTCATGTAATATACAAGCTAATGTTCAAATTCTTTTAAAAAGTACCAAATATAGTTATGAATGTAATTTATGAATAAGATTTTTTTATTTCATTTTGAATGAAATGGCTTTAAATAAAAGTCCTTTACGATTACTAATTTTACCCTGGGGACGTCTTCGAACGAGTCGTGTGCTTACTCATTGTCTTGAAGTATACAATTTTACAATAAATAGTGTGAAAATAAGTTATTTGAAAATACAATTGTGCTAGAAGACAGCCTCCTACTGCAGCAGAATCTATTATGTTAGATTCCAAAACAAGTGTCATCTACGTACATTTGTATTCGTTTAAAAGTGTCAAGACAACATAGGAAACCAAACCTCTGATACGCTCACAACACAACCCCCACCCCTAATCCACCAGCCACTGAATAGATCTGAATGTGTATTGTTTATTCTCCAAGCAATGACGATTCACGATATTAAATGACCTTTTATTGTTGTTGTTTATTGATTATGGTGTGTGTGTGTGGGGGGGGGAGGGGGTGTATGTGTTTATTACGCATAGATCATACAATCAATTAGTCTACCGGTCTTTATTCCTGATAGTGATGGCATATTGTTGATGCATCTAATTGATTTATTGTTTGTTTTGATATTTTAGACAGTATGAATTATTTCGTGCATTAGGTATTCTTTAAAAAATGCCATTGCATAATTGACCATGTTTGTAAACACCTTTCGCACAAGGCATTCGATTGGCGTCAGAATACCATTGTTCATTGTGCGTAGTTAATCTATTATTCTTTATTCTACACAAAACGAAGTTTCCATACTCTCGAAACTGAAATAAATTTAGATATTATAATATTCATACGTGAAGTAGTAGAAATAAAGATGTCATTATGGAACGGAATCGATGTCTGTTATTCGTTTGTATTATTGTCCCAATACTTGAATATCCATAAATACTATCCAAACTAGTTTTCTCAAATGGTTGATACTACGTCATATTCTGTCGTCATATTGAGGTACCTATATTTGAGGTTTGAATCTTTTAATGTGACAAAATTATGAAGTGCATAATGAATTCTTCTATGAACAGCACAATTAGTCGACAAATATCTATCGAGACGCAGTCTGCTGCCGATTTCTATAACAAGCAAATGGGCGAAGATTTCAACATGCAGTAAGTTAGTAGATGAAGGGGAAGAGCGGAACGCTTAATATTGATAAATTTTCCACTTCCGGTTTGAAATTTTTGTTTTTTCTTGAAGTGGAGTGTCTAGCAATACATTGTCTTTAATGTTGCCAAATTTCAAAACTGTCGATGGACCCGTTTGACTTTTGAAAAAAATTAAAATAAAAAATTGGATAAATTCACTTCCGGTCAAAATATTTCAGATTTTCTTTCAGAAGTACGCGTGAGAAGGGGGACTCTATGTGTCTACCAAATTTCAACTCTCTAGACCAAACCGTGCAATCTGTAGAAAAGGGCAAGCAAAACGACGTGCCTAGCCAGCCAGCCAGCCAGCCACCATGAAAGTCAATCCTTGCATGTTTGAGGCCCAAAATTCACCCCGAAGGGATGAACGCAGCACTTTGATATTTGGTTAGGTGTTGTCAGGTGGCTAAATATACCCGATAACCATGATTTTCAACTTTCATTTCTCACTGCATGTATGCCTGTCGACACCTCGTTTCGACCACTTTAGCCATTGCGGTATAAGTCTCTGGTAGTAGCTCGCACGTTGTATTAGAGCGGTGCTTGGCAGCGTCGAGCTAACGCCCGACTAGATATGTGGCATGTGACTCAAGTCATACTGCCAGTACAGAGACGGCAAAATCTGTTTATTAGTTAGACATGAGAGCCTTGACGTTCGATACTCCATGTCTGTACATAGTTTTCAAAATCGATGTAAGAGTGAGCCACCATACAGCTCGCAGTCAGCTGGTCGTCCGTGTTGTGTCATGGCGGCGCCCGTGAACAAGAACTGTCATTTTATACATAAGTTGACTTTGTGCTGAAACTCTTGACAGACATGTGGTTTATATTATGTGGATTTCTTGTTCATATTGTGCTTTTGGCATCAGTGTTTGATATTTACTTTAAATCACCTATAGTTCATGGGATTGTGCCATACTCTTCCTCTTCAAATCCTGCACCTGCTAGGCGGCTCGTACTTTTTGTAGCGGATGGTTTGCGTGCAGATTCGTTTTATAATGTAAAATTAAAAGAGCAGAATACACCTTACCTCAGGTAAATATCAAATCCTTGTAAGGTTTTTAAATTTGTCACAAAATAATCATGGGAGGCGAGGTACCTACTAGGTGGTAGTACGTACCTAACCTAACCTACCAACCTACCTCCTATGTTCAAGCTCCAGCATTGATTTGTCAAGCGTAGCACCTACCAAACACCTAGTAGGTAGGTAGTACTAAGGTATTTTGTCAGTGATCCTAATAATTATTGAGATAATACGTAACATTAAATAGTAGGTACCTACCTATTCTTGTACTAATTGGTTTTTATGTCAACATTTTATTTCACATAAACGATTATGGTCACTGGAATGAATTACTACCTAGTAGTGTTGCCATATTTTTCAAATCCAAAAGTGTGGACACCTGATTAGAGGTACTGGAAGTATGGGGGGGGGGGGGGGGGGGGAAATGTCACATGCGGGGCTGGGCCGAATAGGCCCGGAAAAATGTGTATTTCAAAAATCAATTGGTCAATTTCTATGAGTTTTGGACTATATATATGGCCAATTTTATAGTGAAAGTTGACGCTAAGTGCTGCAAGTGCAAGTACCTATAGTAAATGTGGCAACCCCTTTACATATCTGACAGGACTTTGGGCAGTAGTACCAATGATTGAAAACTGAATGTGGACATTTTAATATTGAACTGAGTATTTTATTGTTATTTCTCATTAATATTTCAATTTATTGTACATAAGCAATATTTTACCGGAAAAGCGTGATTTTTCTGTCACGCCTGATGTCAAGGTGTGACGTGTGATTTTTGTCTGAAAGTAGGGACTGTCCTGCCAAAAGCGTGACGGTTGGCAACCCTACTACCTAGATGTACTTTACTAGGGTCGGTGGTGGTAAGGGGAATTTGAATCATTTTCATAACAAATGGTAGGAAATAATACCAGCAAGCTCTAATAAGAAATTGTTGATATCCAACAGAATCATTGTTGAGTCTATTTTTAGGTCAATTCTTGAGAGCAGAGGTTCATGGGGAGTTTCTCACACTCGCGTGCCGACTGAATCACGTCCGGGTCATGTTGCTCTTATTGCGGGATTCTATGAAGATCCATCGGCAGTCGCTCGAGGATGGAAAGAAAATCCCGTTGAATTTGACTCGGTGTTCAACCAGAGTCGATATACATGGTCATGGGGCAGTCCCGACATCTTACCAATGTTTGCTAAGGGTGCCACTGGCGATCACGTTGCTGTAGACATGTACGACTCCAACGACGAGGATTTCTCCGGTGCTCGGTCTACAACTGAGCTCGACACTTGGGTGTTTGACAAAGTCGAAGCTTTCCTGAAGCAAGCGCAGACTGACTCTGTTCTCCGGATGAAGCTTCAGAGCGATAAGATTGTTCTCTTCTTGCACTTGCTTGGCCTCGATACAGCTGGCCACACACATAAACCACATTCAAAAGAATACAGTGAAAACATGCAAGTTGTTGATGCAGGAATAAAGAAAATTGAAATGCTCATTGAGGAGTTTTATGAATTTGACAATCAGACTGCATACGTTTTCACGGCTGATCATGGTATGACTGATTGGGGTAAGTTTATTGTCAGTTTTATGTTGAAGGATCTGAAAAGGCAATAAGATAAGATATTTTGTAATTTTGTTATACATTATATTTGTCGTCTTAGCCATCAGAAATTTAAATTTAATAGTTTGTTATGTTGGAATCACCCTAGAAGTTTGATTTGGAAATGTAAATTATTATCTCTGTTTGCGTAGGCTCTCACGGAGCAGGGGATAAGAGCGAGACCGAAACACCGCTGTTGGCGTGGGGAGCGGGAGTGAGTGGTCCGCTTCCGGCTGCTTCCGAACACAACAGTCCGAGCTCGTGGCAACTCGAACGCTTCAGGAGAAGAGACGTCCAGCAAGCAGACATTGCTCCGCTGATGTCCAGTCTCATCGGAGCTGCTGTTCCAGTTAATTCAGTTGTTAGTTTCATCCTGTTCATTATTTATCATTTAATTATGTCTTAAATTTTTAGTCCTCTTAGGCATATTCAAGTCACGTGTACCTATTATTTAATCTGTTTCTCAGGGTTCCCTGCCCGTGGATTATCTCAACGTAACAGACGACCAACTCTCCAAAGCAATGTTCTCCAACGCCTGGCAGATGACAGCACAGTACAACAAGAAGCGGGAGTTGACGGAATATGGCACACTTCCTTGGCTCTATCGACCGTTTAACAATCTTACAGAAGACAAGGCACTTCAGACATTGGAACAAATTCGCAGCGATATTACATCTGGAAATCATGATCAAGTGGTAAAAAAGGACACATTGACATACCTACCTACGTTATAAAATCATTACCTTATAACTGACTTTAACTGATTGACTTTTCCTTGTTTAGATTTCAAAGAGCAAGAAGTTGATGGAGTTGGCTCTGACTGGATTTGAGTATTATCAGAACTACTATCAGCGCATGTTGTTGCTTTGCGTGTCTTTGACCTTTCTCGGCTGGATTGCTTGGCTTGTGTGGACATTGTTGCCCAACAAGTCCATTGTCAACAAGGATGTCCATTGGTTTTATCACGGCGGTCTCCCACTGAACACGGCATTCGCCATTCTCATCATGATATCATTCTGTTTATTATATGGTAAGAAACTACTACGACCTTAAAGAACTTAATATTAGGGCCTCTTGACTTGTCAGACAGGTCACAGCTGTGATCAATGTGCTTGTTTGTGTTATAGTCCAGCTTCTCCCGGCACAGTTCTACATTTACTGTATTCTGCCCGAAGTGTTGTGGTGGGCTGTAGCCAGACGACGAGCCGACTTCATCTCTGCCGTCTCCTCAATCCGACTCGCATTCGGTCTCAAACAGTTGGTCCTCCATGCACTGCTGTATCTATTTGGAATTGAGATCATAGTGAGTCTTGATGCTAATGAATATTGTTTATTATTGCTCTCAACTCTTTGTATAATACTTCTCTGGATTGCAGGTTGCTTCCTTCTTCCATCGCTATGTTCTAAGTGCCGGTGTGATTGGCTTAGCTGCTTGGCCGTTGACTTCATCTCCGGCTCGTTCGATACATTGGAAACTGTTAGTCGCATGGTTCTCTTCCTGTACACTCTTAGCCGTGTTTCCAATGTTGCCAGTTGTCGGCAGGGACGCCAACATTAGCATTGTGTAAGTACTAAAACACCCTGACAATTATTATTTCTTTCGTCAAATTTTCGTTAAAAGATAATGGAAAATAAAAGATGCTAGACAATAGCAATTGGTAGGGAGAGTTTTTTTGGAAACATAGTCTTTCTAATACAAAATGCACTGGATATTTCACTGGAATTTTTAAGAGTGCATAGAATTGTAAAATATTACTGTCGGCACAGGTCTGTATCTGGTTGGCTGTGGCTTATTTGTGCCATGTGGTTTACACTGCGGCGGGAAACGCAACTGATTTACGAGCGTCGAGGTGACGTACGAGCATTGCTCACTACAGTGGCTCAGCTGGCGATGCTGCCGCTTGTTGTGTGGAATCTAAACCAGACTTCAGTTAGCTTCAATAGCAAGCTCGGTCTTCCATTGATCAATCAAATCATCTCGTGGGCTCTGTTTGGTAATTATCCTTTAAAGCTTCATCATGTTTTCATCTGTTTACACTTTACTGATGTAATCTTTTATATATTCAGGTACTTCATTCTTGCTTGCATTGTCTGGATCACGCTGGATGCTGCCTCGACTACTCAATGTCACCGTGTCATTGGCCATCCCCTTCCTCTTGTTGTCCGTTAGTCACGAAGGTATCTTCCTATTGGCTCTGACGATTAACATGTTCTGCTGGCTGGCACTTGAGCATCAATGCTCAAATGTAGATGGCAAAGAGGTGAGATATTTGATTGTGCTTATCTTTTAGTACATACAAGTACTTTGCATTTTGATTGTAATACTTTCATTGTTTCTTCAGCTGTCGAATTTCACATTCAAGCAAATGGAGGGCGAAGAAGATGAACGAACTCTTTCCTCAGGGGACTTCCGCCGTGCATTCTTTTTTGTATCCTTTAAAAATAATACAATGAATATCAGTAAACTATTATAGTATTTTAATGTGCTAATTGAAGATCTGTATAAAAGTGTATTATTTCCTGAGCTGCTGTTCAGCTATTTTACATCATTCTGTCATTCTTCGGCACTGGCAATGTTGCCAGCATCAACTCCTTTGATCCAGCGTGGGTGCGGTCATTCCTTGCTGTTTTTTCTCCATTCGTTATGGCTTCTCTCATCTTGTGGAAAACTCTTGTACCGTTCCTTACGGTTACCTGCGTGTTTCGAGGAATCAACATCGTCGTAAAGGTACAATCTCATACAGGAATCCAAGTCTTGAAATCGGCGTTTTGAAACCATTGTATAAAACGTGAAAAACTTGAAGGCTATAAGGTTTAGTTGTCAACTTTTTTTGGTTTTAAACAAAGAAAACGCGAACATTTCAAAACGCCGATTTCACGACTTGGGTTCCAGGACACAAACAATAATGTATTAACAACGCACGAATGTTAATCAACAGGCTTTTTAGTTTAATAATTATTTTTGTCTGTTTTGTATACATAGGTAAAGGTAATATGTATTTTTAAGTTTATTAACTTCGAACCTAGTACCTAGTGTTTGTTCATTTCCTATTTTTTCACTTGTACTTACGAACAGAACAACAGTTTTTTTTGTTTCTGTATTTTTTTTATATACATTTTAAAATTAATGTATTGTGTTGAAATTATTTTGTTTTCTGTGCAATTAAAAAATTTCTGATCGATGAGAGAAAAAATGTGACCTTTTGGTACCTATATCGGAAGTTATCTGATCCGAAAAAAATAATCTTAAATTGTAAAAATTGTAAAATTGTTGTGTGTAATTGTTAAATTTTCTCTGTGGGTCTGATATGTTGCAGGCGCCAGTTGGCCAGCTGTTCATGATCTCCATGGTCTTCTCGGACACTCTGGGCTTGCACTTCCTCCACCTGGTGACGAATCGAGGCAGCTGGCTGGACATCGGTACGTCCATCTCGCACTACGTGATCGTGCAGCTGATCGTCATCTTCCTCGCCGTGCTCTACGGTCTAGCCCGAGTGCTCACCAACTTCACCTTGGGGCGACCCGACAGCCGGAAGCCTCCTAAGAAGTTCCGATCACTCGAGACCGGTGAGAAGAGGCCGGTACAGAGCGGGAGCAAGACGCATCGGGAATGAGGGTGAAGTTGTGGACTTGTGCTGAAGACGAGTCATAATGTGGTCGTACAATTTCCGTGGTTGACAATGTTTTCAACGAAATTAATTTAGATTTCTACTTTGACTGAGATGGTTCAATTTGTCTAGTCAACCATTATAATTTTTTTATAATTATTATATCATTTAATGTAAGTTATTTTTTTAAATAATCGTTAAGTATTATATGATTATATCATACCTAGGTATTAATATATTTTGAAATAAATGTGATTTCTTATTTCTTATATTCTTATTTCTTATTCCACACATTCCTAGGAATATGTTTTCAGATACACAATGAATTTGACTTCATTCTTTTTTTTATTTATTTATTAATACTTTATTGTCAACGGGAATATCCCACATGTGCAATATAATAAAAAGTACAGGTCAAAACAAATAAAATTAACAAGCACCGATAAAATATAACAATAACATGAGAAATGAAATATGATTTTTTTACTGAATCCCTCAGTTAGGTGAATGTTAATAAATACCAACTGCAATGTGAAAAGATTTTCCTCGAGTGGGACTCGAACCCACGACCTTCCGATATCCAGTCAGATGCTCTACCAGCTGAGCTATCGAGGCAGTTCACAGTGCAGCGGCTGTGTTCCAATATAAGCTGCGTTAGCAACTATCTTCAAAATCTTCAAAATCCTATCTTCAAATCATATAATCATCCTATAATCATATAATCATATAATCCTATAATCCTATAAATCCTATATAATCCTATAATCATATCTATCTTCAAATCCTATCTTCAAAATCGGTAAGTTGCTAACGCAGCTTATATTGGAACCAGCCGCTGCACTGTGAACTGCCTCGATAGCTCAGCTGGTAGAGCATCTGACTGGATATCGGAAGGTCGTGGGTTCGAGTCCCACTCGAGGAAAATCTTTTCACATTGCAGTTGGTATTTATAAACATGAGAAATGTTTGTAAATGACATTCCCTCTTGTTTTAAACATTCCAAATCGCTCATGTACGCTGATGATCTGAAGGTATTTCGCCCTGTCAATGACACGTTGGACTGTGATCTCCTTCAGCAAGATCTAGCGGCCCTGTCCCTGTGGTGTGAACAGTGGAAGCTTAATCTAAATATATCCAAGTGCAATATTATCTCCTTTACAAATAAAAGGAATTATATAATTAATGATTATTTTGTGAGTGGAGTGTTGTTGGAACGTGTAAAACATATCCGTGACTATATATCCGTGAATAGTGGTCACTATTGCCCATGATTTATCATTCAATAGGCATGTGAACAATATTGCACCAAAAGCATTCAAACTGCTGGGATTTATAAAGCGAAACTGTTGTAAAGAGTTCAGTGAAGCTACAGTAAGATACCTTTATGTTTCATTAGTGCGACCTCACGTTGATTACGCAACTGTAATTTGGAATCCAAATGATTCGCATGTGTCAAATGTAGCTAGTATTGAATCTGTACAGAAAAGATTTATTAAAATTATATGTGAAAAACGGAGGGTAGAATTCCATAGAGCTGACTACAGTGTACTTTCTAGGGAACTAAATTTGACGACTCTTTACAATAGGAGGAAAATATGTGATGTGCTTTTTCTATTAAAAATTTTAAATAACATCTTAGATTCTAGTGTTTTATTACGTCATATTAATATTCCTGTTCCTGGTAGACTTACTAGAAACCTTGATTTATTTGCTGTGACAAAAAGTCGAATCAATGTGTGTAAATATTCATGTATGAACCGATTGCAGTCCACCTTCAATGAATGTCCACCTTTTATTCAGAGATGACTTTCTCAAAATCAATATTTTAAACTATATTCTTCGTTCTTCCGCCCCGGCACCCTACATCTACCCACAAAAGAATTTTGAACACATGTAAAAACTTCGAAGTACCTACATAAAAAAACATATTTTTAACAAATATTCTTCAAAGAATCTAGGTGCAAGATTATAAAATTGTCACCCTTCATACGGAACAAGAGAATCTCATCCCATCTTTAAAAAAAGTAGGTACTCTTGCATTTTCGGACTTGCCAAGTACAAACACGATTGAGATTGAAATGTTGCTCACTTTTCTCAAGATGTGTTGCGTGTTGCATAAGTTGAGGCGCTGAATGGAGCCTGTGAGGCGGGTTGCGTCGTCGACTGCGGTAGGTATCGGCTGCTTGGGAGGTCACTCTGTCTGTTGGAGTGTGATGAAGGAAGAGGGAAGAGGACACGAGAAGACAAAGCCCAACCTACTCCTGCACAAGGACTACTTTTTGTGCTATTGGTTATAATTATCACTTTTCTTGAATCTGTGAATCACTTTACCACAGATCAATATTCGATGTTCCTAATCCGTCTGAGGATGACTTAACTATGACTTGATTTTGTCAGAGGATAGGACCAAAGGAAGATAATAATTTATGGGGTAGGACCAAGTACTGAATTAGTAAATGTGGGTTCTATTATGTAGTACGTATGTAGGTACTCTGTATGAGGAAAAATTAAAAAAAAAATAATACCTAATAAATGTAAAAGTTATTAATTACTACATTTTTCTTTTAATAAAAAACTAGATACCAAATAATCACTATTGATTCTATTTAGAAACATTTGTTTTACTTTTGTAGTTCCACATTTTTAATTTTCATTCATAACTCTCGCATTGAAATTTCAACTTGGATTTTGGCGGGAAAAGCAGTGGCATTGTGTTTATATGTTCATAACTGCCTTTTGACGGCAGAGGTCTGAGCAGAGGTCCCCTGGGCCATTGTCTCAGTTTCGAAATGTTACTCGTTTTATTCAGACTTTGAATAAAGATCCCAGAATAATATTTTTTTGTTTGAGACATGATTATGAAGTATACTTTAAATATTTTAAGTTTTTAATTAATTCTACAGCTAGAGAGAGTACCTATTAGTTTATTACTATTACCACCACCTAACTATCTGCCTATAAGAAGACATAGTTACGGAATCTTGCAGTTTACTGATTCAGTATAGGTACCATAAAGTCGCAGTAGTAATTAAGCTATTCAAATTTGAACGCCGCTTTTGCATGCACCTCTTCATGAGCAAAGAGCTTGCACCAAAGAAACATCGAAATATATTCGGAACAAATTTATAAATATTAAATACCCTCTCACCCCATTGAGTTTGGTCAACATCAAGATTTATCACTGGTCAAGTGGTATCGGTCATACAGCCTTTTAAGAGTCAAGCATTTGTATTGTTTATAATTAGCCATTAATTATACAGTCGGTTGAATGAAAATGTTGAAATGATTGGTGCATAGTTTTTTCTAGCCGGCAATAATGTCTTGACTCTGACCATCTGTTACCCCTGCAGGATAGAAGCACTTTAACATGCGAGGATTTAATGAATGTTTACGTCATGGCGTTCAATTTACCGGCTTATTAATCGACCTTGTGAGTTAAATCGTGACTTATTTTGCAAAATTCCGTGCGAAAACTCCGCCGAAAGGCAGTCTCCACCCGACAAGGTCTCCGAACCACTACACCGACCTTGTTCTGAGGTCAAGTTCTCATCTCATTTGAAACTCATATTGAGCATAGAAAGTGCCTACTTGTTGCGTGAAGTGTTGACTGTTGTGCTGTGGTCTTGGTTCAACTCCCGTCCCGGCGAGTGTTCTGATGTGTCCGAGGAACGCCTGAGAGGAACATCACGGAGACCAAATTGCATTTGGTCCAGTGATGCGCCGTCAGCAACTAGATGCATTAGCTAGTGCATAGGTGATTACCGGAGAATGCATTAGCCTGCGGGCAAGTCATCTTCATGCAAACTCTGCTCTGGACTTGCACTTAACTACATCAAACATGCAATTTATTTTTTTATTGCCGAATCTTTTCGAGGAATTATTGACAGTGATTAATAAAGCAATATTCATTATAATGCCATTATAAATCATCTGTACAATCGAAGTTTCGCTCTCATCTCCGCACCGTATCAACTCACGCAACTGTTACGCATCTCTAAAATGCGTGAGATTATAAAAAGGTTCAGAATGCAACATTTGGGACTAAGAAAAATTCGGTCTGCAAACGTTAAAAACCCGAAATAAGCAGGTAAAAAGTATGACCTGCATTGCAAAGTGAAGACAATGAGAATTAATGCGATGCGTAAGACCCATTCTCGTTTCTCCGCACCGTATCAACTCACGCAACTGTTACGCATAATCTGAATGGCTTATTAAGATGGGTCAGGTCAGTTTCCCTCTTGTACATCCAAGAACTGATTCTAAATGAAGGTGCATAAAATCTGCAACCCTACACATGTTCAATGTACGATCAATGACAGTACCAGCATGAAAAAGAGAAGAATATCATTCAAACATAGCTTGGTATTGAACATCTACTTAACATTTGAGTATAATCGTCAGGTTTCGAAATATCTAAGATTTATGTAGGACTAATTAAAAAAATTAACTTGCAAAATATTATATTTTACATTCCGATATTTTATAGAATATGATGTAGGCTACCTACTATACGTATTATGGATTCGAATCTGATTTCAAGTCAACGAAGTTCGATCAGACTTCTTTAAAATAATATCAAATATAAAGACATCTAGGACACAATGTGGATAACGACTTGCTTGTTGCATTTGCAGATACAAAGGTGTACAAGAACCCCGAATCTTGAAGGGACCACAAGTTGCACCCCAAGCAAGCTGCAGTCGTCCCTTTAAACTTTAAACCGACGTCTCACGTGTCCTTTGCCCCCCCCCCCCCCCCCCAAGCATTTGAATCACGCTTTGTTACTAGTCTTGTTGCATTATCACGCGTTCCTGATCCCAATTGTCTGCCAAGAAAGAATAGCCGTTATGATTCGAAAGGTGCAAGTTTATTGAAGTCTGCTGAAATCGGCTAGATTTCGATGTGATTTGTGATATCGATTCCATTTCCAGGTGTACGATTATATAATATATTGTAGCTTCTCATCTCACCCGAGAATGCAGTGAATAACATTGAAACAAGAAAATTGTCAGGCGAGAACAAAAATGTCATTTTATAATATGATCGTACCCCCACAGAAGATTTTCAGTATAACCGGGTTTCCTCTGGAATTATCCACAAATTTAACAGAAACCAAAGATTGCTTGAAGCGTTATGAGTTTATCAAATCATTAATCATCTGTCTGGTACTTTTCACACAATCCCATTAGCAAACTGTAGAATTTCCACTGTGATTTCGCTGTGACTTCCGTGCGCCTTGTCCATGCATGCCGCTGGTCCATGCCCCCCCCCCCCCCCCCCCCCCCCCCCCCCCTGCATGAATCACGTGCGGGGCTGGGGTGTGAGGACATGTGGACCGGCTTCATCTCCATACCTGCCGCCATTGTCCCGGCAGGTCGCGACCAAGCGGCGATATACCTGATGGGGGTGACTCGAAGGGGTGCTTACAGAGGGGTGTCTCCACATACGAGGCTCATTGCGACGAGTCTTGCTGTTCGCGGCATCGTCAAGGAATCATGCACACGCCTCAGAATCAGATATTATTAACATCACTGCAGCATAAGAAAAATTGTATTTTGTGATTTAACAAAAAACATCAGAATTTATTTTCTTATTTATTTGTTGCGCTATTTTGTTAGGTATTCACAAAAAGTAAAAAATTTGGTCACCAATAATTAAAAAAGTTGTTCATTATGTAACTATTGTACACACTAAGCCGACTTTTTAAACATCATCGTAATGAATTCTAAAATTACTAAAAAGAAGTGAAATGTAAAGCGGGGAACCAGGTTATGGCCCGGAAATGGCACCAAATATACCTAATATTATACCAACGCCGATGTAGAATAATATTGAATATACAAAAAAAAATTATTTTAACATTTTTTTAAACACATTTTGTTATGTTCAATAATGTTGTAGGTAAACAGATTATTAAGTTCTGAATGAATAATTAATTTGTTTTGTGAAATGAACGCAGGAAGGCTAGGAGCATAACAATGTGTTATAAGATATATTTTCACGTCTTTTGTCAGAGATATGAATCTACACACTCTCCTGGAATGTGTAGCTCGGACTTCATGTCAGAGAACACTGATTTATTCCTCCAATGTGTTGCTCCCCTCAGAGACAAGTAATTGGAAGTTACCCTCCTCACAGAAAACCAACTCAGAAAACAGATTAAATAAAAACGTGTATCAAAAAAGAGTAAAGTCACTTTCGTTTTTCATTTTAAACTGATTGTGAGACTGATCAAAAAGACTAAAAAATGAATTTATTGGAGACGGGATGGGCATATTAATCTATCAGCTATTGAAATGTTTTCATTCCTTTCAAATTAATATCTCGCGTTTAAATACTACACGATTAGATATTTTGAGCACGGCCGTAAAATTCATCTGATCTTTTCCCCTAATTATTCACGCCGACTCCGGTTAGCTGCTCATTAAGTGGACAAGGAAACCGCAAAGATAATGCTGCCTACAAGGAGAAAACCCGTGAATGTGATGATTAGAACGACTTATAGAATGCCTCTAGGAGACTTCTGGACGACTGCAAAGAAAGCAGCCGTGTTTGAAGTAAATAAGCACCCTCATGAGGGTCTCGGTGACTGACTTTGCCGGCCACCTTGCCTTCAATGTTCTGTTCACCCAACTGCGACGTCCGTCGTAGTTTTATTGCTCTTATTCCACCTGGTATACCTATTTAGGGTGAAAAAATAGAATATATCACAATCAACAAGTGATGGTCTGCAGTGCTGTAGTATACTACCAGTATTTATTAGTCAATACAACCATAGACTAATAAATCCACTTTAAGAGTTCAGCAGAATTTTTTTATTTGACAGCTGAACTACTGAAAACGATTTTACTGCTGTACAGCTTAATACCAAAATCGGTATTGCTTTTAATTGTAATGTCTTATTAATGATGATTTAATTTGTGTCTATATCGCTTTGCATTAATTGTTATTGGATAACTCGCAATTAGTAATCCCTTGAGGCGCTGTTTTTGTGTGCACCTGGCCCAGTCTGCCGACTAATTAGATAAAACATAACCGGATCGAGTCGAGTGCACGGCGGCGGGAGGTTGAGTATGTCATCGCAAACTGCACACGAGCGTCGAGTCGAGCGGAAATTCCTCAGAGATGGTTCACCCCACGCGACGCAGTGAACACTCGCTTTCCCGCCGCCGCCAAAAACACTCCCTTGCGGTGCGTGCGTGTGCGGGCATCCGTACGCACTCGACCGAATCAACCCTCCACCACTCGCACGGGAACACACTTGATATACGTTCAACCTACGATCGATTCAACTAAAAACAATAGCCGAGGAGGCTGAAGATTAGTGTTGTAGGTATTGAAAATATAGATACATATTTTTTTTTTGATTTCGTAACTGTCAAAGAATGGAGAAAAAGCGTGAATAGATTGACTGTTATTCATCATTCCGCGTACGTCGTGTTATATACGATTATTTTAGATACTTTTCTTCTTCCTTTCAATTCAAGTATTATGATAATGTTTTGAATGAGTCCCGCCTCTAGTTTGACGTTCATTCCCGCGTGCGCAAAGGAGAATCGCAGCGATCAGCTGAGCGCCAGCTGTGAAAATTGAATATAGCTGCCAAATCGACCAATCAGAATGCTTAAAACTCAAAACAATTCCCCCTCTTTCTACTGACTAGTGCTGCTCTGTACAGTGGTTTCAAGCCGGAAGGCAAATAGTTTCCTGCCATTAGAGTTTGTGCTTGACGGTCTTTGTCTATGTTGTGCTGTTGTTTTATGAATTTGTGTGAAAAGTTTAGTTTTGGAAAACGATTATCAGTATATAACTCATTGAAGTGATGTGTTGAATGAAATTGTGTCGATTTTGAGGCAGTTTTGAGCCACAAGATGCAAATCAACGGATCCAGAAGTTGATGTCTATACTTGTAAGTTCCCTCTAATAATTTCCATATTAGCCTTGGGCTTGTCAATTGATTACCAGAAGCTGGTATTGAATTATATTTATTTAGAACGAGAACTACAACATTTATTTTCATTTGAATGCTATCGACGATATGAGAAATTAAAGAATTGGTGAAATAATCCACTTTGGGTGTGGGGAAGCGATCAAGGATTTTCGCGCGCGAGCAACTTGTCCCGATTGATATTTTATTAGTATTTTCTAAGCGTTCGAAACGCGATATGGCAATTCTTTTTTTACGTATGATTAACAAATGCATTAAATTGATACTTCGATTCTTATTTATTTGTAATTTTTGAGATTTTATCAAGAAAAGTACTACTCGGAAATCCCACAGAAAATGGAAGCTTCCACCAGGGGACGTTCATTGTTGAGGAATTCGGGCGGGATGAGCATTGGCTTATGTGGCGCCCAATTGCTGATGACTCGACAATCATTATTTATGTGCAATTTCAGTTTCTAATTAATATTTAAGGTAATGTACTTCTTTTTTAATTCAATGTTCATTATCTTTTGAGTACGCGAACATTGTAACAAGCTAAATTCCATCGTATTGCGGTGCTCGAAGAGTGAAGCTCATCTAGATCTGGCCTGTAGGGTTGAGGCTAGTTTTCAATGGGAATAGGCTATTTTTTGTACCCGTGTCCAATACAAACATTGAACGGATTTTATTATATAATAATTCGATTTATTATTGATAATTTAATTGTATTATTATAATAATACCCAGGTATCTAGGTTCTTTATCCCCTTTTTTCTTGGAAGAGCAACAAGTTGGTCCTATCTAGTAGTACCTACAGTAAAGTGGTCAGACATCTTAATGACATTACGTATTGGAACAACCTATTAATTAGACATTTCTTCATAGGATCAACTTGGAACGTCATTTTAATTCTCTCAGAAGAGTCAACTAACTGACTATGCCTGCACCGGCATTGTTGAAACGCAAGCGGACCGACTCCGAAGATGAGGTACGTGAATTACAAATATTTGGATCATCTCCTGTTGTCCTACAGTGATTAGTATTAACTTAAATGATGTTATAGGAGAATATCAGACCTGCACAAAGACAAAGATTGGACAGTGAGAATCAAGCTTTGGTGGATGGCCTTCTGAGTCCGGAGAGCGAACCCTCTCGCACCACCGAAAGCAGTGAGCAAGATTCCGAGCTGGGATCTCTGAGCGATAATGTGCCATTTCGTGATAGTTACTGCAACTTGTCGTGGAGCCAGTGAGTAACACAAACATTCATCTATGTTTTTAAATGTGCAGTTGTTATATCCAGGCCCTTGTACTCATCATCTAGTAGGAAACTAGCTTAGGGTGTCCATTCGTCCCGATTTTGCCGGAACAGTCCCGTTTTCTAGCAACCTGTTCCGCTGTTCCCACGACCATCAAGCGGGACGTCTTTTGTCCCGATTTTTGACATGTTACCGTGTTTTTGTAAATTAATTATTTGCCGCACGGCGAATAGTCTGCTGTGCCTCTATCTATTGTCTGCGCAGTGAATGAACAGTTTGTTCACAGCCATCTCGAGTCTCGACAGCCACTGTCCACTTGACTGACAGCCAGCTGACTTTGTCCAATTTGCTTGGACTGTTATGTACATGGTCTCAGGGTTGCCAGATTGGGCGACTTGACCCTACCATATCGCCGATCGCCGATTTGGGCGACTTGCAATGTCCATCCATAATGCAAATTTTTGAGAAAATATATAGAAACTAATACTTTGAAACTTAATTTCCATAATTGTGAACCGAAATTTCGGTTCCCAATATGGAAATTATGGAATTTCGGATCGCCGAAATTTCTAGTCCAAAACGCATAGAAATTGCTCTATTTCATTTCATTCTTGAAATTCAAAATTTTCCCGGGCCTGCGCTGCCCAGGCCCATGTGTTGCTGGGGGGCCCTCCTCCCAGACCCCCCTTTGTAACCCAAAACTGTCCCGATTTTCCAAATTCTAAATATGGACACCCTAAACTAAGCTCTACTTATTTGCAATGTTTATCATTCCGAAGTCACTAGGTTTGTTTGTCCGGCTGCTTGGAACAGGTGATTGTGTTCGTTGGCCTACAGGAAGTAGATACACCACCCACAAAATCATAAACGGTATTTGAACTATAAACGGATTGGCTGCTGGTCAGGTTCCTTGACAATGAATCCTTGTTATTATCAATGAAATCAGAGCTCACCTACTAGAGGTAGATGAAGCGTAGATTTCCCCCCCCCCCCCCACCCCCCCGTCAAAATATTCCAGCCTATATTATAATTATCTATGTAGGGGAACATATGGGGCACAGTGGGCCATGGACTTTTCTCAGATACGTTTAGGTTTAAAATTTCGTGAATTGTTTTATAAGTTGCTTATATAGCATCAACTAAGTGCAGCTAGGTTGGATGCTTGTGCTCTGCGGTTTTAAAAAGATATGAGCACATTCTGTTTTCGGCGGTGCAAAGTAAATTCATTGTCTGTTGTAATACTATTTTTTTTTCATCATCAAGTATGAAAATACTTTGTTTAATGATCATGAAATATTCATCTCAGTCTTCTGCACAAATTAATAATAAGTTTCATGCGTAATTATTGCACACATATTTGGAAAACTGCATTAAGCGATAAAACACAGTGTGGGGCACAGTGGGTCAGCCGTTGTGGGGCACAGTGGGCCATGCTGTTATACCATACTTTATTACTTTATAAATTATATACTGTCTTAATTACATCAAAGCAAGTTTAAATGATGGGGTAAAATATATAGGAATAGGAATTATATAGGATATATATATAGGCGATGAAATATGATAATCCTAGAGGTTAAAGGGACTCAATACCCGTTTGATCTACGTTTGATCTGACTAGCCTACAAGCTCACGGTGTACGCCATTTTATTTCCCAGTAAAAAAGAGGTTACCTTTCAGTACAATTATCTTTATAGTGGTGTTGACTACAATAATGCGGTTTGTACTACAGTGTTCACAAAAGATCGCTTTAATGTTTCATATGACACTTTTATAATGAAAATGCTTTACTTTCTTGAAAAGGCTTTGTGAATTACGGAGAAACATCGACTAAAGACAGATTATCAGCCTGTCTTCAAATGGACAATACAAAGATATTAAACACATACCTGTAATTCTACATCCTAGTTCTTCCTTATTTTTCACCACGATTTTTCTCATATCAACAATTACACATCACACGAAACATCTCCAACTTGCCTGTGCTGTCAATGCATTCATCATTTTCGTCCACCACATTTTACGCGATTTTGTGCAATTGTTTTGATAGTCACGGCCTCGGGCCTCCTTATGCTGTTCAATTGATGTTATGATGTTGCGACTGTAAAAAAATTGCGTAAAATGTGGTGGACAAAAATGATGAATGCATTGACAGCACAGGCGAGTTGGAGATGTTTCGTGATGTGTAATTGATATGAGAAGAATCGTCGTGAATTAGGATGTAGAATTACAGGTATGTGTTTAATATCTTTGTATTGTCCAGTTGAACACAGGCTCATAATCTGTCTTTGGTCGATGTTTCTTCGTAATTCACAAAGCCTTTTCAAGAAAGTTAAGCATTTTCATTATTAAAGTGTCATATGAAACATTAGAGCGATATTTTGTGAAACACTTCAGTACAAACAGCATTATTGTAGTGGTGTAGTACACCACTATAATGATAATTGTACTGAAAGGTAACCCCTTTTTTTACTGGGAAATAAAATGGCATACCCCGTGGGTTTGCAGGATAGTCAGATCAAACGTAGGCATCAAATGGGTCACGTGGGGTTGAGTCGCCTTAATTATAATTTTTGCAGAGAAATATGGTTTTGCAACAGAAAGAAAAATAACTTCGATAGGACTACTTAGGAGAGGGCAATGGGATGTTGCATTGTACCAATTGTCAACCTCTAATACTCTGTTCCCACTCCAAAATCTCAATCGTAATCGAGAATATGTGTGAACTCAACACAATCGAACTCGACCATGATCCAAATTGTATTCAATTGTAATCACGCAATCGAAATCTGAATCATGATCGAATTAAGATCAAACGGAAGGGATTATGAATGTTAAAATAAAGATCTTACAAAATAATGCTCTAATTTTCATGTGGGTAACAAATATTTTTATAATACTGCTATTTTGATTTTGATAGTAATTGAACTGGATCTTGATCAAATCCTCAGTGCTCAGTGATATAAGTCCATTGCTTTCTTTAGATCATATAATGTGTTCCACCCACCATACCAATACCCTGGCCCACTGTGCTTCACCACTGGCGTCACAGTGAGCCACTTTTGGAACATTTTTTTTTTAATAGGTTCCTCAAACTTTTTTAATACAGTAAAAATTAATTTGTGTTCCGGAAAGATTATATATTTTTTAAAACAGTTTCCCTTCTCTAATCACAATAAAATAATCTGTAAAAATTGGCCCACTGTGCCCCATGTTCCCCTACTTAGCTTCTTGCTAAGCTTTTTTTCCCCTTGGCTTTTTACCTTTGCCCCTTTTCTACCACCCTAGCAATTAGTTGTCACTTGATGACATCTCACAACAACATTGAATGCACAAGGACTGTTAGGAATTGCGTGCTCTGTGAATCTCTGGTCAGAGTGTAAGTTTGTATGTGTTGTGTTCAGAGTGCGAGCCTTGTCTTGTCCGCTGACGCCCGCCGCTGACTACATGTCTCCGCTGCCGCTGCTCAGCTGGGCGGATCCGCAGGAGGTGTGGGAGCTTATGTGCTGCAAGAACGAGCAGTCTATGTCGCAGCGAGATGAGACCATGTTCTCCAAGCATCCTCAACTTCAGCCCCGAATGCGATCTATTCTTCTAGACTGGCTAATTGAGGTACAGCTTACTATTTTTTGTATCAAGTCCCTTATGAATAATCTTGGCAAGATCTTGTAAAATCTAGACAATTTTAATGTCTAGATCATAAAAAAATCTAACCATGAATTTAGAATTACCTCTAGGTACTACAGTTTATTCCATTTCAAAAAGGGAATGGAAGTTCCATGAAGTTGGTACTTCGGAAAGGAACTTTTAAAAAGTTTAAGTTCATACGAACACGTTCACTTTTTAGTAAACTTTTGAGCGAACTTGTTAATTTTCCTGAAAAAGAACTTTTCAAGTAATCAGTTCAAATTTCCTGCGAACTTTTAATATTTGAAAAGTTCTTTTGGTGTCGAGATTACTTGCGTTTTATCTTATGTTGGAGTGTACATGGTCATACTTCATTCACATAAATTCTTTATGATAGATAGTTATAAATTGATGTGAACAAAATCACGTACAATTTGATGTAAAACGAAACAAACGAACCTTTTCATGTGCATGATGTTGTTATTATTGGTCAATGGTCACAATCACAAATGTTAGTTCGGTATACCTTGCCTTTCCCTTTGTCAGTCTTGTATTGCATCGAAAAGGTGAGTTTTTAAGGTAAATATAATAGGTAGGTATCGGTAGGTAGGCAGTTGACAGTAAGCACATTGAAAATGAACTTTTAACGCATTTTTTTGGGGGGGAACTTCAACTTTCAAAATTAATTTTTTGGAAAAGAACTTTTAGTAGTAGTAGTGATAAGTTTTTTTTCAGTGAACTTTTGATCAGTTTTTTTTTTAAAGAAATTAAAAATTAATTTAATTTGCGGTACCACTACCATAAAAATTTTGCTTTGGAATGACCACTAGATCTCTAAATCAGTCAAAATAAATAATTTATCACTTTTTGCCATAAAATCCTCTTTTTAATAGCCTGGGTCAACAAAATACATTTAAAAAGTAGGTACGTAATTTAAATCTGTTGTAATATTTTAGTACTTTCTCAGCTACGTTGGCACTACCTGGTTTTTCTGTTGTCTCCTTTGAATTTCATTTGTTTCCCGCGTCCAACCAACCAACCAATAGCGTGGCGTGGTAGATGTGGTAGGAATGGGCGTGGTTCCCATTCCCTTTTTAAAATGGAATAAACTGTATGTACAAAAGTGCCAATTTTGGCAAGATGTTGCATCTCATTTAAAAAAAAAAATGAGAGTCTACACTACCTTCTGAGAAATATCCTAATCAAGATTAGAGGTCACATCTCTAATCACGGTACCAGTAGTCACGGTAGACTCTCACTCACGTCCCGCGCTTTTTGCGCGAGTGTGCTCACTACTGCTAAAAGTCGTGCGTAAGGGTGCAAAGTTACTGGTCACGCGTGAATCGTGCCACGCATGTCAATCGTGACGATATTCACAACTGTGATCTCTTTGGTCTACTTCAGAGCTTCTTCAGTCTTGAAAATTAATAGCATACTTAGCGCTGCCATCCAAGGCGTTTTTGACCAGGGGCGACTTTAGTAGGTTTGTCTACATATTCAACTTATAATTCGTATTCAAGTTTTTCAATGGTAAACATAAAAGTGTCACCACTTAATGCTATATAATGTGACGTATGTTCTGTACGCGGTGTTACCAGTTCCACAGTAAGCACCGGAGTGAAGTCGTTTACCTTATTTTCTCAAATTGCAAATTACCAAATCACAGCACAAGGTTCTGTTAGTATTCAATTTATTCCAGAGTAGTATATGGAAATAGAAAAGTTGCAAAGAAAATAAAAAATAATGTAGTAGTTATATCTTTGATTGAGTAGACCGTGTTTGGTCTGATGTTGCGCATATCTGTGCTCGCTTATCAACGTCTTACACTGAGCTTTTCTTATTGAGTTTACACACTGTTTTTATTAGGAAATCATGGCTCTATAAATTGCAAGGAGTGTTTATTGATTTAAATCTCTAAATAAATACCATTTAAAAATACTGAAGTCTACAAGTTCAATTGAGCATTTCCTGGTGAAGTATTCCCTTCAAAATAACTTATAACCATGTGGTTATCATCGCCAATAACCACGCACACTAGTTTTTTTAGCTCCTAAAAACTTACTTATAGAGATTGACTTCAGCCCTTCTTCTAAAGTATAAAACATATTATTGTAATAAACACCTTGTAGTACTCACAGTGACAGAGATCCTTTGTCTTTCTGATTTTACAGTTTTTAATAATTATTTTTTCTTGACCATCCACCGCTGTTGTTGAGAACGTATTGAATTTTGTGATAAAATTAGGTAATCTTTTGCAGGTGTCGGAAGTGTACAAGCTGCATCGAGAGACGTATCATCTGGCCGTAGATTTCATTGACCGTTATCTCTCTGGGAGGAGGGATGTACCCAAAGGCCAGCTGCAGCTCATTGGTAGGTGACACCATCCTTAAATTGAATATTTTGCGAGATCTATTATTTTGGATTACCTACGAGTAATCCCTATTAGGGTTGGGCGAACCGGTTCAAAACCCGAACCAGCTTTAGATGAACTCGCAAACCAAACTTTGAAATGTAATATCCAAACCGAACCTCCCTCTTAGCGCCAAAGAAAGAAGTAATGCAAATTAATAATTTTAAGTTTAATTATACTTCTCTTACTTTTTCTTTGTGCATAAATTCAATTATGTGGATTAAGACGGCTGGGTAGTGAGTTTGACCTTGAAGAGTTTTTTAATCGATTATTATTATTATCAACTAGAGGGACCCGTCATGTAAAACATGACCAATGCGCACCAGTGGGGTATGCGTAAATTAGCATGAGTTGAGATATTTGGCAGCAGAGTGTGCGTTGTTGATAACTTTATAGTTATAATACACTACACACATAACGTCGTTAGCATGACTAAAATGCCCAACAGAATACGAAAATGAGTAACGAAGGAAAGTCATTTAACCATAACTTTTATGGAAAAGCCATTTCAAATGAGTTTACAAAGTAAAACAAATTAAGAAAAAAACGCCAGCCTTTTTGCATTGTGGCGATTCATGATGCATAGAGGTTTGCTATCCCAGAAAGAAGGATAACTTAGTGTGTGGGGGTTAGGTTTCATTATATCTGTCTCTCCGAGGTAGAAGTGTAGAAATAAATTTTCTCAATTTTCCATTGCACCCTTTTGGAATGATATAATCAAGCTCTTCCAATTACCATTTGACTGATGTCAATAAATACAGCTGTATTGAAATATTCTCTTACATTACCCCAACGCATTCAATCAAATAATTACCGATCACCCATTAGAACTGTAGCTGAAATTCTTCATTATAAATGTTCATTTTAATAGATTAGAATCTGATCATTTCACTGAACTGAAACTTGATGCTACAACAGCTGACTATTTCAGCCACTGGAAAATCCACATGTGTATTTTCTTAATATCTTATTACTAAAAAGTACAGTTTATTCCTAAGCTGTTAATATAATTCTATTCTATTCTAATATGCAGTGTTGGGGAGGGAACTTTTAAAGAACGCGTTACTTTTTTTGCGAACTTTTGAGCGAACGCGTTCTTTTTTGTATACAAAGAACGTGAACGTCAAACGTTCGTTTTAACCACGAACGTTTCGATCAAGTTCGCTCTTTCCTAATGAGCACTAAGCAGTCGAATCGGAATAAAGTCCGAGCCGATCCGAAGATTTCCAAAGTTTCTTTAACTCTGAGCGTGGATTGGTTACTATGGCGAGGGTAGTTTGAGGCAGGTGTGGAAGGGGAAGTAGGGGCCCCTCTTAGATTCTTCTCAGTTCCATTTAAGTTTCATGCGAAGTTAATTCTATCGTTAATTTTTTTTGAAAAAGAACTTTTAAAAGAACTTATATTCGTTTTTTTAAGGAACGTGAACTTTTACTACACATGCTTAAAATAAAGAACTTAAACTTTTCAAAAGTTCATATATTTGGACGTGAACTGAACTTTTAAAAAGATCGTTTTAAAAAGGAACTTCCCCAACACTGCTAATATGTTATATTATATTCTAATGACTCATGTCCCCTTTACAAAATTAAGGTTTGATGAAGTCGGAAAACCTGGTTTATTAGCTCAACTCAAGAATAATTGAAATGGACTTCCGACGTTCTACTTCTAAAACACGGACAAACTATCAAGTTTACCCCATCTGCTTTTTCGATTATGACCGAATAGCAGAGAGGCATGTACGGTCACGTGACAGCTGTCAACCAATGAGAGCACATTCTTCACGTTGCTATATTCGGCTTCACTTGATACGTATATTGTAAAAATTAAACATTGAACAGTATAAACAGTATCAATAGACACATTCCTTCAGTAACATGACACCACTAATAAGAAACTATGGAAAAGTACATATTTAACAAAATAAATTATATTACAAATTTTCAATTCAATCGGCTTTGGTTTGTTGGTATTCACTATTCAGGTTCACGGCCCATGTATAACTCAGAGAGAAGAAAATTTGAATATGTCAGTTTGAACGAAGTTGTCGGCATGACGTTTTCTATGTAAAGTAATTGATTTGACAGTTATTATACATTAGAGTAGATTTGTTACAAATACAAAAGCATAAAGTGTGCGTCTTAGGTAAGTTTTGGTTATTTCTTTATTCACAAAAAGCAGAAGACGTAATTTTAGACATGTTTGGCAATGTAACGCCACCATCTTAGTTATAGTTTTCAATAAATACCAATGTCAAATCGAAGCGCGCAACCGTTCCTGACATACACACACACAGACAGACAGAACTGGGTAACTATAAGTAAGATATCTTTATCCAGTGTAATTGTTAACAAAATAGGGCTATGGACGTGAATTCAGAACTGTTCAATGAAAATAATTTCATAGTTTGGAAAATTTAGTAATTAAGTAATTTCAAATTTAGTAATTTTCGGGTTCTAAACACCTGTTGGACACAATAAAACTAATAACTTATTCCAAACTATGAAATTATTTTCATTGAACTGTTCTGAATTCACGTCCATAGCCCTATTTTGTGTACCCAACGGCTGGTGTGTTGGATACCTCGGTTCTCGTTAGATCACCGAGGTTAAGCAACATTGAGCGCGGTCAGCGGTTGGATGGGTGACCATTCAACTCTGCCTTGCCAGGTTGCTGCCGTTGGGCCAGAGAGACTGGGGTATTTGGGGGTCAGTGTGACGACCTCCCTCCACCTGTTATCAGTCTCTCGACGGCGTGGGTTGTGGAGGCCCGTGCTGTGAATGTTACACCGTCCTTCGGAAGGGACGTTAAGCCGTTGGTCCCCTTGGTATCTTTCGTCAGGAGTAGGCTACATGCCGGTACCGGGTTTCCTCTCCTCCCTTCTTTATTACATTCTCACTAGTGGAGCCTCGGCTCCGTTGAGAATATAGGCTTAATAATAATAATAATAATAATAACAATTACACTGGAAAAAGATATTGATAAAAATCGATTAAAAAACTCGTCAAGGCCACGCTCACTACCAAGCCCTCTTAACTTTATCAAGAATAAAATGCAAAAAAGATGGGCAATGAGTTAATTTTACTTATCCTTTGAAAATTACCTATCAAATTGACTATTTTTACTCCCCGCCTGCAACTGATGCAGAATCCCCTTGTGCAAACTATGCCATACAATGCTTGATGCTATTTGAAATGCGTAATAAAACCACTGCGGGTAAAAGAGGCCAATATGTTTGGTTCGGAGGTTCGGTCAAATATTTAAAGTTTGGTTTGAGGTTTGGTTCAAAATTTTGATGTTCGCCCAACCCTAGTAATATAATGTGAATTGATAAGCAGCGAAGTGTTTTCCACCTTCACTTTGAAGCTGCACCAAGAGTTAGATTTAATGTCCATCTTTTTGTTTCAGGAATCACTTGCTTGTTTATAGCAGCAAAAACTGAAGAGATTTATCCTCCCAAGATCCATGAATTTGCTTACGTAACAGATGGCGCATGTATAGAAGATGAAATATTGGAAAAAGAGCTACTAATTTTAAAGGTGAGTATTTATTTATGGTAGTAAGAAGAAACAATCTAACCATAAGCAACCACAGTATTATTCGTGTAAATGTGATCGGTCAGGGTGTGGGAATATGTATGTCCATGGTTCCTTGCTGATCCAGTATCTGAATCCTCTAGGCACTCAACTGGAATCTGAGTCCTGTGACTGTGAATGGCTGGTTGACGATGTACGTGCAGCTCTGCAACGAAAATCTACAACGAAGGCCGGTCTCCAAGGACGTCTTTGTGTACCCACAATTCTCCGGCTTGGTATTCGTGCGTACCGTGCAGTTGGTAGATTTGATACTCCTGGACGAAGGCAGTCTACGTTACTCCTACAGTGTTCTCGCGGCCACCGCACTGTGGCACATGGGTGACAAAGCATTGGCACTGTCCGTCTCAGGTAAATTGTTCAGTTGTACATGTTCTACTTGAATTATATTTGGAGGTCGCAACTCATTAAGTCAAATGTGTCCAGGGTGCTTATTCTCAAAACAGTTATCAGTTATTACGTCATAAGTTATGATACGACAAGTCATAATATTAACATGGTGAGAGATAGTGTGATTAATTACTAACTACTAACTACCTAAGGTATAAAAGGTAGTATTAATCACCTATGAAATGATCCATATCTCAAACGTGAAACAAGTAACATTAGAGCCACTCTGCATTCTGCGTAACATGTATTAGGTACCTACGTAATACTCTCTTACACTTGATTCCTTGCTTTGCTGTTTAGGTCTCAACTGGGAGGATATCTCAGATTGCGTGAAGTGGACTCATCCTTTCGCTTTGACAGTTAAGGAGGAGAGTGTAGCTCGCCTCAATGCTTCTGCCTGTGAGGGCAAGTGTGCGGCCAGTGAGAATGCCGCCAGCTCTGGTTTGCTCAAAACTGTCCCTCGCATTGTTGTCGACGACACACACAATATCCAGATACACACCATTGATCTGCAGATGCTGGTGAGTGCAGCCTGTTTTTTCAAACTTATTCAATCTCTGCTAGTGTGGGGAACATCATCTTCGCTGTGTTTTGGCACTAGGTCCCTGCACACTAAGAGAGGGCTAGTATAGCAATTAGCAATTGACGTGGCCACATATTTGCAAAAACAAAATATTTAGTAAGCACCTAGGTAGTTCTAGTACGTAGTAATTCTAAATTTGTTGATTTTCATAAATTTCTTGAAATTTAACAAAACTGCAATTTTCATTAATAAATTTTGTGCATCACCAACAAAGAAGACTTTTGTTCTGGTTCTTTCTGGACCAACAATATTACAAACAATGATCACAAGTTCCAAACTTTTATCCTTACCAACTATCTTTTCCCATCGATTATTCTTGAGATTTCATTGACGATTTCCAAGCCCATGTTGCACATCTTTTTAAAATGCTTCGTGCCAGTTCCATCTAATTAAGAATGAATGTTCGTTGTGATCTTCAGGAGCGAGCACAAAATCGACAGAACCAGCAACTTCTAGCGACAACGAGCTTGACCGACAGTCCTGTGACAAAGGCCGACATCCAGGCAGACCCTGGCCTTCTGACTCCGCCCGCCAGCCAGAAGAAACCATGTGAAAAGCACGCTGCAAGGGCAGGATCGTCTTCCTAATTCCACGAGATTTGCGGTCGGTTTATCCACCAAGTAACACTCTAGACATTGTTAATTGCAGCATGATGTTAACATTTTAGTTTCTCATTTGCCTACTTTTGGCCAGTTCTCTCAGTGTAAAGAATGACTTTGAGAAGACAAATGAGTGTAATGTATAAAATTCTACTTGGTGGCTCTGCGTAGTCTAGTAAGTGACCTTGTAATGAGCAGAGTGCACTCCTAACGCTTTGTATTCTAGTCGTGGGGCAGATTTTTTACTCGGCACAACGTGTGTTTGTATGCCATCATTTATTTTATTACTATGTAATACCTACATAAGAAATAGGTACCAACGAATTAATTTAAAATATTGAATATTCCGAAACCCTACCTACGTACTGGGTGCATCAAGATACAAAAGATGGCAGTAAGTGCGTTCAGATACATAGTAATTAATAAATTTAAATATGGTTCGTATCACATTTTTCCTATTGTTTTAAGCTTTCTGCATGTAAAAATAAAAAATAAATGTAACCCAATCTTATGAAATTAAAATGTCATTGGTCAATTTTAGTTAAAAGTATTTTATTGTGAAGTTTAGTTCGTCACAGTTAGAATTATAACAATCGGACAATCTTCTGTGGTATGTTTCGTTCCAAGTGTGCAAGAACAAATAGGGTAAAAGAATTGATGATCGAAACAGTTTCCGTAAAATCTAATGTTAAAAAATTAAAATGGATTTAGAAACCAAATATTTTTTTGAAATTTCTATTTATTTTGTAGGCACTGAAACTCAAAGCTGTGTGCAATAGCAGGCAGCGTGACTAATGTTATAAAGCAGTGAATTGTTGGTTTGTTTCCAATTTTTCAATATACAACCTAGATAGTAGAAAAATTGAAAATGATTCCCTAAGTTTTTTTATTTTATTCTGTAACTAGTGTTTGGAGTCCATTGGGATCCCTGAAGCAATATGTTTGTTAATGCATGTGCATATGAAGACAACCTTCAATAAATGAGTCATTTAACATTCTAAAGCAATAATATCTAGTTTTAAATGTCGCTGAATGATGTATGTAATCAATTTTGAATGGTACTGGATCAAAATATTCTCAAGCAAAAGCAATATGTAGTACCTACTACTAACTAGTAGGTGTATTCCAACTGACTAGTACCATCTAGTACCATCTAGTACATATGTAATATTTATATTCCAGAGGAGTGTGGGTTAATATTCAATTTGAGTAATCAACATGCATATTGATACAACATGTTGATGCAACATGCATATTGATGCAACATACATGGACATTCTGTTCCATGATAGCTTTCATCCCTGCTGCCTCGGGAATGTCAGTTATCATTTGTAAATGGCTGGTGAGCTATGAGCAATAATTCCGGTTGGCGCAATGGCCAAAAGATCAAATTTGACATTTGTCATTGCTTTCAATCATGCCTTAGTAAAGAGTGTTGTCATTATTCTTGTCAATAATGGTGAAAGGTCTAACAGGATTGACAGATCCACTGTACTCTAGTACAATTACATTTTGCCATGAGCTGGGCAGACCTCGAGGTGTGAAGTCGGCAAAGATGTGGGCACTTTTTTATTGTGTGCCTATACTTTTCAGCCTCATTTTGTAAATGGTCAATACTACTATTACATATATTAATATTATTGTAAATATCTAAGGGAGCCGGTACGAATCATTGTGGATAGTAAATTGACAAGTCGGGAATTGATTGCAAGTAAAAAACACAGATCTATCTAATTAATTACTCTAGTTTTATTGATTTATTTGAGTCTATAGCACATTTTATTAGTATACTAAACTTTGTACATTTATTTGTAAATTTAGTGAATAGGTACATTAAGGGTGCAGGAAAGATTTTATATATTGTTTCTAGGCCCAATTTTGAAAAGACGAGATGTTTATGCGAAGAGCGGCCAATGCGACTGTATAAGTCGCACATGTACGAACTCGGGCTCAACATGTGCGGCAATCGTGTAGATGTTGATGCTGTCCAATTTTAATAGATAGTATACAACCAATATGTGAGGTAATAATTAGGTAGTTAATTATTGTATTATAACATATAGGTATATGTCATGATTTTTATATGATGCTGTAGGTATAAATTATTGCGGGATGTCCAGTGAAATAATTGCAATTTCTAATAATTTGTGTACATATGTGTAAGATTGAATTGTGTAACACGGTCAGCGTTAAAATTTAATTTTTAATAAGCTGCTTTTAATAGTAAATAAATCATTATGATTAAGAAAGAAGTATTTTTGAAACTCTCAATCCTTCATCAGCCGCTTATTCCCGCAAATAAGCGATCTATGGATGGAGCCACTTCTGGAAAGATGTGGCTACTATCAGTCTACAAATTAATTTATTTGTTTTTACATATCGTGTTTCCATAATGAAGTAAAAAAGGTCCGATCGGGCAGCTCAGTTGGTAGAGCTCTCGCCCGGCAAGTGAGAGGTCCCGGGTTCGAGCCCCGGTTCGGTCGGATATTTTTCACAACACATCCCTTCATATCATCCTTACTCTATGGAAATTTTCCAAAGAAACTTACATTCTCATCATTCGAGCTGAAAAGCAACTCGTTCAGTCGAGTAAAAGAGAGTTGCGCACGCAAGTGCAAAGAGACATGGTGACAGCATCGTCACCGGTAGTATGACAGTTCGTAGAAGCATTCTCTACCTTCATTCCATTCTCCTCGGAGATCTCTAACCCTCATCAGTGTGTTGTGTCTAATGTCCGTCCGATCGGGTAGCTAAGTTGGTAGAGCTCTCGCCCGGGAAGTGAGAGGTCCCGGGTTCGAGCCCCGGTTCGGTCGGATATTTTTCACAACACACATCCCTTCATATCATCCTGACTCTAAGGAAGTTTTCCAAAGAAACCTACATTCTCACTAGACGTAGTATGTTGCAAAGAATCATGTAGGTAGCTTGTTGTGCCATACCGCACAATCCATTAATGGTGTTAGTTACGAATCTATAGATGTAAACACTAAACTCCAGATAAAAAGGAAATTCGGATACACTTTAAATTTAATTCTTGATTGGCTATTATTTTTAATTTTTTAGCATCGCTTGTTCGAAGTTTTGAAAATTGTTGCGTCACGTGAGGGCTAATAATCGTCTATTAACTATTCATTTATCCCTGTACATTTGAAAATAGGCACTAAATAAGTGGGTACATAGTATTTTTAATTCAAATTAATTTTGCTAGCAATTTTGTAACATTTAATGATTTAACTCTCGAAAGAGTTCCTGCAAATTCCTGCAAGCAAAAATAATATTATGTAGGTAGTGTACATCTCTTTCCTGACCCATTTTGCATGTTTCTGGAAATGGAAGCTCAGAAGGTTGTTTGACAGACATTATCTTGGGCATTGCTCATCAGGAAAGTAGCATAGGCCACAGAGGAAGCCGAAGAATGAGCGATGATTCTGCCCGATTATCGTAATCAGTACTCTTAACATTACGTAACATAAAATATTTATTGAAAAAGCACAGTACGTAGATTACATAACTAAGGCATGATATCCCTAGCTTGAATTGACTTGGGAATTCATAGTTTATAAATTATAATTAATAAATTATCGATTTATCGAACCCAACGGCTGGTGTAATGGATACCTCGGTTCTCGTCAGATCACCGAGGTTAAGCAACATCGAGCGGGGTCAGCTGTTGGATGGGTGACCATTCAACTCTGTCCTGCCAGTTGCTGCCGTTGGGCCAGAGAGACTGGCATGTTTGGGGGTTAGTGTAACGACACCCCTCCACCTGATATCAGTCTCTCGACGGGCGTTACACCGTCCTTGGGATGGGACGTTAAATACCAGCAGAGCGCAGGGAGCTAACTACTCACTCGCTTAACATCCCTAAGTTACGAATCCTCAACCAACTTCACCTCCTATATAATGGCGCATCGTCACTGGAGTAGAGTTGTTGAGGCGGCAATAGGACTACCAGTCCTGTAATGCCATTAAAAAAAAAAAAAAAAAAAATTATTGATTGATACTTAAAACTCTTTAAACCCAAAGATACTAGAATACAACTACATCAAACACAAATAAAGTAAAATATAATAAGGGTTCCAATTTCAACAAAAAAGAGTTCGTAATCGTAATTTTCGATTCTGATCTGGACAACTGGCTGCACGACTGAGGACAGGATGCAGGTAGCTTGGGAGAAGGCTGTAATGAAATATTTACAGAGAACAATTCTTGACATAAGAATTAGTTTACTTTATTGTGACAGAAATTATTTCTCATGATTCCTCAGTCCTAAAAATGGCACAATCACAAAATAGAATATTTAATATGAATTGCTAAAAAAAACTAAACATTATCTTCCTTTTAGAAGCAAACACCATTACCAAATAGTCTCCATATATTCTGAAAGTTAAAAATACACATCTCCAAATATTTCGTACATTTTTGACATATACACAAACAAATCAAAAAGCAGTAAAAACTATATAAAAATGTGCAATGCCATCCAGGAGGCAACATACACAAATCTTGCCATTTTACTCAGGACAATTAAATAAAGCTTAGCGTTGGTATTGCTCGACAATGAAAAAATTGTAAAATGAAGTGATTTGTTCAGGCAGAAGTTTTATAATAAAATAACTATAATTATTTATTAATATCTACAATTGCATGCCTCTGACAATGATTCTTATCAATTTAATTTATTAGTACACATAAGTTATGAATACCAACTATAAATCTATTTAACAAGTACTACAATTACTATCCACCTACAAAATGTTAGTCTACTTACAATAAACAAAACATTTGACAATAGTACCTACATATTAGTAAAAATGACATTTGAGCATGTAATAAACATTTTTTTAGGGTAGGTAAAATATCTGTCTAACGGATCTTTGAAACGTCAATTCTGTAATGGTATTCCAACATTTTCCTTATCACATTTTATAGGTACCTAGTTAATACCCTTTCAAGACCTGCCTTCAGTATTGCTTTTGTGTTAATCTGAATATACCTACATGTCTGTAAAATATTAACGTAGAATGTGAATGTGACACAAATCAATGGCTTTGATTCAATATTCCTTTTACGAGTTAATGCTCTACGTTTTCATAGCAACTTCACTGCGTCATTTACAACCTCATTTCATCACTTCTTCAAATAAACAATTAAAAATGTTCACCCTGGTGTCAAAGGAGATCATGAGTGTGGAATCCTTTCATCACAATCAGACGCAGGCCACTTCTTGTTTTGTAGATTTTTCTGTAAATTAAAATATGTACAGTGATTTACCTATTTCGTTAGAAAAGCAAACTTTAATTGACCAAATAATAACTGATCAGTAAAAAGGTGATCAGCAGGGCCAGTTGTTTATGGTTTCCACGATAAACGCGAAATGTTTAGAAACATGACTTTTCTGTCATATCTTTACGTTTCATACACTCCTGATTCCAAATATGTATCTTTTTCCCCGCGAATTTTCGCGAAATTTGTGTTTTGACGCGATATTGACGAATTCTCGCGATTTTGTCCCAAACCTATGTGTTTTGCAACATTTCCCGATTCCGTGTATATATTTTACAAAAATTACCTCGATCTGTGTCTAAAGTACCACGAAATAGAAAGAATCACACTGTTTTCTTCGTAAGCAAGCTGTCAGGGTTGGCTGCTGAGCATGGAATGACGCATCTACATGACCTTGAACAGGGGTGCGCATGCGCACGCGCCGAGTCTCGCTAGTGAGAGGGGGTTGGTAGTATTGCGTCTCGCTCGCGCGTCATATTTCACACTTATTCTTACAAAAATCATTTTTATTCCATTTCATCACCAATCGCAAAAATTAGTATAATTATCACCACCAATTCACCACTTTCAGAATGTTAAAAACGAATTTTGGCTTTTTTTATCACCACAAACAACTGGCTCTGGTGATCAGGTTATGACACAGTCTTTGGTAAACTTGATAGGCCCGCATGAGTGATCAGGTGTTTTAGTCCACCTCAGGAGCTTACGTAATTCACACAGCATGGGGCTTGGTCAACAACATATTGGCCTAGCCTAAGAAGACTATTTCCCCGAGTTGAAACCTCAGACTGGCCTAAGTCAAGAAATAGAATGTGACACATTCTATCCTTCTATTAGAAGGTTCAATCCGCGGAAACTAAAACCGCAATCCGTGCCTGTGTAAGTATCTCCAAGTGGACATTTTGACTCGGAGAGAAACTAAGTTTACATTGCACAAGAAATAGTTCCAGGGTTGCACTTGAGCCCATATACCTAACTCTAGGAAAGCCATCTGTTTTGATAAGCAAGCCTTCGTATTTGATGGGCGTTTGCAAGTTTCTGCTCTACAGGCCTTGGAACTGATCAAGATAGCAGTGATAATTATTATTTTTTTTTTTTTTAATTGAAATTATTGGCATAAATTTGCAAATATTTCAAGATTATAGAATAAAATGTCTTTAAAATGACAATAACTTTGAAAATAACAATATATTAGTCCGCGAGTTGGCAAAAATACCTAAAATTTTGGTCCTAATGTCCATGCAAAGTTTTAAGTTGATCGGTCAAACCTATGGTCAAACGGTTCTAGTTTAAATTTTAAAAATCACATGATAAATTTATTTTAATTGTAACCAATAGGTAAACGGATTTCCTTGAAATTGATAACTCTAAAACTATAAGATGGCCTCAAAAACTATACAAAATTTCGATTTGAACGTCGAACGATGTGAGCTATTCTCATGTATCAATCAATCACAGCCCACAGAATCCTGTTAAAAAACTAGATTGGTTTGACCTGGGCAGCGCAGGCAAAAAAGAAACAAAAAAAAACACACAGAGAAAGTACCATAAGAGTACCGTGGTGACGCTCGCTTAATTAACAATAACACAGATAACAAAGGTCTTACCTTCTCGCTCTCTCCTGCGAAGTTTCTTCCTGCGTCTGTCAATACCGGCCAGTTCCGACTTCAAGGTCAAATAAGTTTTACGTAACTCTTGTAATTTCTGCTGCAGCAAGGCTATTCTCTGAGATCCATCTAGTTCTGGATCTGAAGAATGAAAAGTAATACATTTAAAAGACGAAGCATTCATTTAAATTTACGGCAAAAGTAGGTACACTACTTAGCTGTAGTTCAATGCCAAAATGCAGTGTAAATACATCCTGTTAACTTTATGGAATCGGAATAGAGCGAATGACAGTAAAGCAAATACCCAGCTCTTCCAATTATGAAATTTTGAAATAGGTGCGTTTTCTTACATGGTGAGATAAGATTATAAATGAAACGGTGAGAGTACAAATAATAGATTACCGAGTTCAACGTAGAAGTTGTATCGTGATGGTCTGGGTGATCGCGACGACAGCAGCAGAATATTCTCCGAGCTATTGAGTGGGCCCGAGTTCTCGGAGGTGTCATCGCTGTCGCTTGCGTTACCGCCTCTCATTCCACGCACTGCTGACATCTTACTGCGCTTGGCTGTCTCGCATTCAGATCGTTTTCTGCTTCGTTGACGTTTTTTCGGTGATGGCGAGTCGAAGTTGGTTGTCTTCTTAGACATATGTTTTAAGTCTTGGAGGCTGGAGTTGGATACCTCAATGTTTAATAATGAGTCATCTTCACTGTAATGGCCACCTTTATGACCTTCTGCAGAACTGTCTTCAAAGCAGCCACTGCGCGACTTGAAATCAATGTCCATGGTCGGCGACAAACCCAACCGCTCTCTGAAATCACAAAAAGAATTCGATTCCGTTTTAGTTTTCCAGTTCCTAAATCTACATGCCGGAATTGAAAACATTTCCTTGCACAATCATATACCAACAGTGGATAGTTGACATTGAGAAGGGAAACCAGCCACTTTTAACTTATCAAGGATGAAGGTGAGGAGGAGGGGCGAGGGGGGTGGACTTAAAATAGGATGTAAATTTTTGGATAACTAGGTAGGTACCTATCTAAAACCTTCAGAATCGAGAGACTGAACGAAAAGTAATTTTCATACTTGGAATCTTAATAGTAGTACGTAGCTTGATGCTTTCTAGCATCAGAATTCTGGTTCTTATTAAAAAAAGTGATATGAACTCAGGTAAGTTTGAAAATGACTGATTTAGAAATCAGGCTCATAACAGAAAGGGAAAATAGACCTTCACATACTAGCCCTAGTTCTATACGTAATAGCTAATAACTCAGTTATACTCACTCTCGTGGCGATCCAGAAGTGATCGACAAGCTGCTGTCGGGCGTTGTTGGGGGTGTGTTCTCGAGGACAGTGGCCGCTTCGTCCACATTACGCGCACACATTACCGGCAAGAGTCTAGCAGCCAGCTCTGCTGCTCGTGGCACGGGCTTCACTGCGTCAGGAAGACAAAGCGTAGGTTTGGGCAGCGACACGCTACTGCCGGGAGCACTGGCAAATGGCATCTCGAGCAGCAGGGTTCTATTTTCTGTTAACTCGGGTTTAACTCCACTCTCCTTCACTTGAGATTCAGAAACTGGTGTCGGACTGCCCGGAATAGTCTCTTCGCAGAGAAGTGACAAATCATTGGCAACTTCTTCTTCAACTTTTCTTTCTTCTGCTTCATGACATGGTTCCGATGAACCACTGGCATGTGTTGCCAGTGCTGTGGGAGGAGGTACATTTTCTGTTAAGGTTATCTTATGTTCATCCTTGGCTATAGATGATGTGTATTTTATAGTTTCTACATTGGACTTCACACATTTGTCAGGTATCTTTTTCTCTTCTCCAACTATTTTCTCTGGCATTTTCTTTGCTTCCTTCGCTAGCTGCTTTACGGCATCCTCCAACGCATGTTTTGTTTCTCTTGCAGGGGTTAGTTTTTTAGGTCCTACACTCTCTTGGGCTGCATCTGCTGGAGTCGGCTGATCAGCGGAACGTTTAAGGGACGGTGCAGGGCAACTCTCATCTCCAAGCAGGCTGGAGCTATCGTCGTCATCAATCTTGTCAATGACCAAGCGCTGTTCTTCATCACTCGAGTCCGAGCTGGAATCTTCGACAAATTCTTGACTAAGAACGGGTTTTCTTATGCCACTCTTTCTCTTCAAGACATCTCGCTTCAGTTGTTCAGCAGTTGGTGTTGTTGAATCTCGAACAGGAGTTTTCTTCTCAGATTGTTCCCCTGATGGACAAGGGACTGCTGCTATCTCATCACTATCTTCGTCAGTCATCGCTTGGGATATAACCCGTTGAATTGCTGCACTTATGGGGTCTTCTTCAAACTCGCCTCTAGAGCTCCCTTCCTTCTTTTGATCTTCATTGCCACCTAGTACTTGTGATGACAAAGGCAATTCTTCCCTCGCCAAGGAAATGGGGGTCTCTTTTTTACTGGACTCTGGACTACTTACGCTAGGTCTTGCAGGACTGGACACCTTCACAATCGGACTCGGGTTTACCGCAGCTGGACTGTTGACTCTGGGACCGGGACTAAGGACAGTAGGGCTAGAGCGAAGGTTGGAGGGAGCTGGACTTTTATCATTTGACTTAGGAGGTAATGGAGTTGTTCGCACACCAAGCAAACTAGATGGTGATGGCACATCCACCGACTTGGTACAAGTCCCAACAATACTAGAGGTCAATGCCATATGTGGCAAATCAACAAACTTTTCTCTCATGGCTGACGATGAAGATATGTCCGAAGTTAACGTCGGGAGAAGCTCCTCGTGATGTCGTTGTGAATAAGTGAAAAGGGGTTCTTCAGATTCAGGTTCGTTCTCATCAGTTTCCGATATGATAAGTCTATCATCGTGGTCGTCTACACCATCATCTCTTCCCTCACCAGGCAGCTCGCTGAACAAGCTGAGGGGCTCCAGCTCTCCAGGCACTGGAGTGTGCCTTTGAATGGCTGGACGGAAAACAGGAGACTCGCAGAGCTTGTCAAATGCTTCGTCACATGCGGAAGTAGATTGTACTTTCTGAGGTGTAACTGGATCAGGTATGTCAGATGACACCTTGGCAACTTCTTTCTTTGACTCAACAGGTACTTCAGCTTTAGTATTAATGACTCGTTTTAGTCTCTTCTTCATTGCAACAACCACGTCTTTCCCCTCGGCTCTCTGAGAAGCAGTTCTAACCAATTTCTTTCTTGATGTAGGCGATTTGACAACCTTCGGTGGAGTTACTTCTTCTGGCTCAACAGCCTTAGCTTTTCTGGTTGGCTTTACCCTCTCCTCAACTAAGACTGGGTCCCTTTTTGCTCGGACTTCAAACTCGAATGGCTCTGGTTCTTTGAACTCATATATATCATCAGTATTTGTTGGAGACAATAGCAACTTTGAAGATGGATCAGAGGGTCCTGCTGCATCGGCTGTTTTTATTCCTGTCTTGGCTGGGCTCTCGGATGTTTTAGGAACGGTTTTGCTTATGGCCTCTGATGATTTTCCAGTTGTCTTTCCCGGAGTTTCTGGTGTTTTAGTACTTGTTTTTCCCACAGATTCAGGAGTCTTTCCACCTACTTTCGCTGTAGATTCCAGTGCCTTTCCAGCTGCTTTTCCTGTAGATAATGGAGTCTTTCCAACAGCTTTTCCCGTCGAGTCTGGGGTTTTCACACCTGCTTTCACTGCAGCTTCTGTTTTACCAACTGCTTTTTCGACAGACTCTGGAGTTTTAAGACCAACTTTAATCACACTCTCGGACAATTTTCCCACTGCTTTTCCCAGTGTCTCTGGAGTTTTCACTTGACCTTTAGTTAACTCAGCAGTTTTACTACTTGCCTTCACTGGTGTAAGGGTTTTAGTAAGTATAACCTTTAATTCCTGAGTTTTACTGAGAGATTCTCTATTTTCCTCTGATAATTTGATCTTTTCCACTTCACTTGAATCAGAAGTTTTACTCACAGACACTTCAGTAGACTTCCCAGTCCCAGCTTTTGAATCAACTTTACTTGCAGCCCCTCTTGTATCTTGTGTCTTTCCAAATGGTTTCTTAGCTTCTGTGACTTTACCAAGAGTTTCATTATCAGTAGACAGACGTCTGGCATCAATACAACTAGTTTTATTGTCAACATTTGAATCCTTCATCTCAGGGGCTGTACCAATATCTTGTGGCAGTTTCACTGCTTTCTCTATTCCCTTCAACTCTGACCGTATTTGGTTGAGGTCAAAGTCTCTGCCCTTTGGCTGCAACTGCTCTTCTTCACTTTCTATACCAAGATCTCGTTTTTGTTCGTCTTCTTTACGATCTGGTGTATTACTCAATGTTTTCCTCGTCCTTGTGCTCCTTCGATTTCCCAGTTGTGGATCGCTGACTGCACTTGATTGTTCTCCGCTGTCGTCTTCATCCTCTGCATCCTTCCTCACCCCCGGCTTCTTTCTGAGCAACCTCTTCGTTTCTGCCTTCTCTCCCCGCTCGCTGCGTCTTCTGGTCATAGTCGGCTCTCCATCGGACTCTGAATCTTCGCTCTCAGAAGCTGAGAGTTCCGACGGCAGAGAGATGTCGGTGTGGCCGGACATCTTGCGAGTACGTCGGCGATAGTCGGGCCCGAGAGGAGGACGAATGGTTCGCGGCGCCGGTGTGCCTGGCGACTTGGTGCGGCTCGACGACGAGGTTACCGATGAAGGAGTGGTGGAGCGCGGGCGTGGAATTGTTGAGCTGTCTCGGCCACTCAGGGACGGTCGGCCTCGCTTGCTAAGCAGAGGCTTAGGATTGTTTGCGCTGGCTTTGGCCTGCTGGAGACGGAGGCGCTTTGCTCTCGACGGTGTCCAACTACAGTTTTCTGCAATGCGACCCCGCTTTATCCACTCATCGTAGCGTGTATTCCATCCTGTATAGTGAACGAGATAGGTTTCTTTCTCCACTTCGATGACCTTAGCCTCATATTTGACCTTCGACTCATGTGTAGGACCATAGTAGACCTGGAGTTTGTCTCCTACTCCAACGCCTATCCCAGCACCCAGTTGTCCCAAACTTCTGTAACAAATTGTTAAAAATTAATGCCTACATACGTACTCTACCTATAGCTCCGGGTAATTAAAATTTTTATTGGCTTAAAAATGTGGCATTCACAAGGAATAATTTTTTCATAACCGATTTGAAACTGTACCTAATTAGTACCTTGATACGAAAAGTGTTCAAAACCTAAAATTAGAAAATCCTAGATTGATAAAAAAATATACTTACTCCTCCTGGTTTGGTTTATCTGTGTCTTTGCGTTTCCGACCTCGCTTTTTTGGCTCATCCTCATCATCTCCTTTTCTTGGTCGAGGTGTAAAGGGCTTATCAAAATCGCGAGATCGGCGATCTGGAATTGTTAAATCAGGCTTAGCATGTATATCTTCTTTCGATTTTGACCGGGTTTGCTTTTCATCATCTTCCCTTTTAATAACTCTTCTCTTCGAAGTGTCACTCTTCTCATCTTCAGACGACTTGTCACTCTCTTCCTTCTCCTGTTCTTTCCCTTTACTCGTTGGTTCTTCAATAACTGCACAGACTGGAGGTTCCAATTGTTCACACTTGACCGATTTTGAAACTTTGACTTTACAATCCCTTAACTTCTTCATTCGTTCTTCCATAGATTTAACATCCTTTTTAGATGAAGTTGTTGGTTTTTCTGTGACTTCAGTTTTTATTTGTACAATTGGGGTTTTCACCTGTATTTCCTTAACTTGGGATGACTTTTCAGGTTGAATGGATTCTTTTAGAGGTTTACTTCCTTGTTTATCTTTATTCAGATCTATGCCCTTTGGTTTTTCTTCAATTACTTTGTCCCGTTTGGTTTCTTTCTCTTTCTTAGATTGATCTTTCTTCCCCTCTTTCTCTGATCTAGCAGTCATTTTCGAATCTTTTTCTTTTTTAGCTGAATCTTCTTTAGGAGATGGTTTTTCTGAAGAATCATCTTTACTTTTCTCATCTTTAATTATTTTAGGTTTATCATCAACTGGAATTACTTTCTCATGCACAACTCTCCTGTCATCCACCTTGCTTTTGCTTGCTTCATCAGCAGAGGACTCGTTCAGGCTTGTATCTTGCTTGCTGCTGTGGTCAAGATGCTCAGCTAGAGTCTCACCACTGGACGGTCCAGCCTTATCCTTGAGAATATGGACAGGTGTCGCCCGGTCTCGATCTCTGATCAAGCTGCGACCGCCGTGGTGGCGACCTTGACGAGGATGGTTCACCATTGTGCAGCCCAACTTACGATAGAACTCTTCAAAACTGTGTAGAAACTTCTTATATGCTTGCTTCACGAGGTTCTTTATGCTTGGCCCACTCTGATCGAATCCAACCTTCCGAGCTATTGTTTTCCATTGATTCTGATTGGTCACTCTATTATAACCTCCCAACTTATGTACTACCTTAAAAAGTTTATATAGATCAATGTCTTTATTGCAAACTGTAGGTTCGTTATTAATAGGTGTTCCTCTATCATCCATGAACTTGTATAGCTGGGCTACAAAATGATCTTTCTCTTCTCGAGGCTCATCGTCCGAGCTGTCCGAGTCAAGAGCACCGTCACTGTCACTTACAGCACTGCTCTCATCAATCCCAAACAAAACATCTCGATCCCAATGAGGGGGCAATTCATCCCGATCCAGAAATAACAAGGCTTTCTCCACAGCAGACTTTAGCGAGTTGTTCTCAACCTTGTTGCCAAGTTCTCTCGAAAACTCCGATGCTTCCTTCTTTGGGACAGTGAAGTACCTCCCATCCTTGAACGATCTCACGAGGTACTCATCCCTAACGCGTATCCGAACTGTGTCTTGAGCCGTCGGCGCTACGACCAGGCCCGGAAACCAATTGTCCTTCTGCTTCTTCTTATCTCCCAGTTCAACGCTCACCACTCTTCCTATATCTGCTTCCTTTTCCTCCTTCTTCTTGCTTCCTCTTCTTGATGTATCTTCTTCGTCACTTGTATCTTCGTGTGCTTGGCGACTCCGTCTTCCCTTGCGTCCTCCAATCACTGGATTGCTGAAATGCTCGGGATGAGTCAAGGGAAGTTGGTCTAAAGTCTCGCTAACAGCAAAGTGCCGACCACTCTTGAGACATAGAGCAGTACGGCGTAGCGTCGTGATGTCACCGTCGTCAAACACTGGAATAAAAACAGAGTTAAAAACTGGTGCGGTGAAAGTACCAGTGAGCCAATGCACTATTTTTACTAGCCATAAATGTGTGGGTTTCTAGTTAGGTATAAATAGTGGGTTGAAACTTGACTTGGTTTGAATTGGTAACTTAGTAGGTAATCTCTAAATTCCAAAGTATAATCTGACTAGTAGTGACTTCATTGTAATTATTTCACAACTACAAGTTTTTGACATGGTTTATAGGTACACTGACAGGCTTCTTCGTTTGGGATTTGAAATGCTGGCATCGATGTTTTAACCTGATGAGAAAACCTGACACAGTTCAACAATATGCTTAGAAGGTACAACAACTTATGTGGTCATATTATAAACGTAGATATGGTACCATAATAAGCAGAATTAATAGGTAATACCTAGGTATCCTTTTATAGGATATAATAGGACAATATCCTACTTCCATTTATAAAGCCATAACATGGTGTAGGTACACTCCCCCAAATAATAAACGGTACTTGGTACAAAACGTATTGGCTGCTGGGCCGGTTCCTTGACAATCAATCCTTGTTATTATCAATGAAATCAGAGCTCACCTAAAAGAGTTAGATAATGCGTTAGCACTGACTTCATGGGATGATGCCATAAAACCTTAGTCAGTCATTTTATTTTCTTTCGAGTACCGTTTATTATTTGGGGGAGTGTACCTAAAAGTTCTGCTTTCAACATCGATGAAAATACTCCGTATATAGCTTACTGCCACTGCCACAATAGTAGTAGGCAGTAGCCAATCCCTAACAAAGCATTTCCAATTAGTTTGGTAGGTAATGTTACATTTAACCTGTTCTGCCCTGACAAGACCAATCTTCCTAAATTATTAGGTAGGTATGTCAGTAAAGTGGAAAGTAGTAAAGAAATAAATTCTTACCAACAGTGTATTGACTTGAGTCTGTTATCTTGTTGATCGTGGCTTGGACAAACTCTTTACGCTCTGGATGTTTCACTTCACAAACCGACCCAACCTGCAAATTGATTTACAAAATTAGCAATCCAGAGTCTATAGAGACCATATTGATAGTCTATGTTGGTATCAAGAAGGCTGTGTATCAAAAAGACTAGGTATGCAACACATAATCACTGTGGAAGCAAACAGAAAATATTTCCACTCTTTGAAATGCACAATATAATGGCACTTATAAATATATAATCCCGACCCGGTGCTAGTGCCATTGAACTTAGTAGGGTAGGATGCTACTAGTAATGGCTATATGTAGCATTGTACAACTACTAATAATAAGGCATAATTAATAAGTTCATACTCTTTGTAAACTCAAAATAAATTTAAACAAAAATAATAAATATATCATTTCCTTTTTCTCAACTATTCTTTCTAATCCTGATTCCACTGCAAGTTTTCCATAAAAACCCAGCATACAATTCCTTTTATTTTTAACATTTCTCATAGTATTTTGGGCCACTATTACCTACTTTTGTTATTACACCTGTAGAGTAGGTAGCTAGGGTTTTACTTTATGTAGTCACATTCGTGTTCTTCATAAATATTTAACCAAAGATTATTCCATCAGTAAGACTGTGCAATACATGAGCTTGTGACTGGACTTACCCTCAGAGTGCCTCGCACTTGATCGTCAGCAACCACAGCGGCACCGAGGCCAAGTTTGAAGGTCACCTGGAAATAGGAACAAATCATGTTTCATCTCTATCTGCACTGATGATATCCTCTTGGAGCCCAAAGTATAAGTAATAATAATCAAGCAGTAAAACAAGAGAAGGGAACATTAACATACCTTGCACTTGACACTTCGCACAACTTTTCGCACCTTGGCCTCGCAAAATGCACCTTTATACTTGGCACTAACTTCAGTACCTACTGCCAAGTACGGAGGGTCATCTCCCTAGTTGAAGAAACACAATACATAAATTCGTGTTTGTATGGATGGAAGAAGACAATCAATATTCATGGATGCCAACGAATATGGAAATTATATTGCATACATTGAAAAATTACCACATGCTGTCAATGGTTTTCGTATTTTTTGTACTCTGTTTCAAGCTATAGGCAGGCATTTATATTTTGTGGTAACGTAGGTACCTAGACTCATTAAATTGTTTCTATGAACTTCTTGTATTTTCTCGCTCATGTGTTATTTTATAAGAAGGGTTCTTCCTTCAGCTAGCGAGAGTCCCTTGCCTAAAAATATTAAAATGAACTGAAAGGAAAGTGGTCGCGACAGCACTGACAGCCTATAGTAATTTTACTAAAGTATAAAGAAAAAGTGACAAGGACTGATTAATTACCATAATTCCTTTCGTCCAGTGGTGCATTAAGTCAACGTTGTTGGTACGTTTTACTGAGAAGCTGCAGCATGTGCCCTCCCTGCAAGAAACAATTGTAATCTCTATGAATACAAAGCCAAGCCATCAACATTCACCCCACAGAACTGCTGACTATGAAACATTTGAGAGATTGCAACCCGAATGAAACATTCATTTAATTTACCAAAGTGGTTGTAGAATGAAAACGAAAACATTCCGGCCTGGAATCATTTCACGGCCATAAGGATAACATTGATTTGAAATGATTCCAGGCCAGAATGATTTCGTTTTCGTTATAGAACAGGCCACCAGGTCTCTATCCAGATACAACAGTAGTAGGTCCTACTACAATAATATGAATGAAAGCTTATTACCCACACATTTTTCGGTAGCATCTACTTGGAACAACTTAAAATACTATGAATGATTTTAGGATTACCCAACATACTAGGTCCTTCCGACTTAGGTACCTAGGTACTAACTCAACTAGGTATAAGTACCTAGGTACCTAGACTAAGAAAATGGGAAAGTAGCCTACATTAAATGCTAGGTAGGTACCTACCTACCTGTTGGCTTACATGTAGTACCAAACATAGATAGGTACCTATATTATGCCATATTATAATCGGTGGGAATGTATTGCCTTTCTATGTACGGTTGATAGACACATACTTTCAACCTAAATACCTACACAATAGTAGGTACTAGGTACTAGGTACAGGTACTACCTAGGTAGGTAGTAACAAGCTTCTCGTCGGGAGTCTATCTTTTTAGCAAAATGCCCCTAAGCCTAACGGGCTGATAACATAAGCTTGGCTAAATTGAAAACTTTTTTGAGGAAGCAGGTTGAAACAAATTCAGACAACTACAAACAAGACAGATTTTTACCTACAAGGACCTTTTTAGTTTATAAATGCTGTTGATTATTTTGTTCATACGACAACAAGTAGGTCTAGCAGGTAGTAGAGTAGGAGGCAAGTTGTACTTACCTTGTCGACAGTAGCTTTCTTTGATGGAGTCACTTCTCGACAAACTTTTGAGTTACGCTTGCGATAACATTCACTTTAAATAACTAATAAATTTAAAAATACAGATCCAGGAGCTGTAAAAAAGCATCTGCACCCCGATGATGCTTGGGACCTTGAAACAAGTAGCTTGATGAAGGAGCCAAAACGGAGCTTCTCCAAGGATGTGCTGCTGCAAAAACTGCATAACAAACTAGTTGTCAAACTATCGCTCATAATGGCTTCTGATTGGCCAGATGTCAGGTGGTAGATCGAAACCATGAGTAGCTTTTCTGAGTTACACTTTATTAAGAATGTATAAAGTAATTATATGAAGAATAACTATAAATATAAAATGAAAATTATTTATTATATTTTATTTAATGCGTACTTGTATTTTATCACACAAGAATGGTTGAAACAAATAAAAATCAATCCTGTCATAACAATGTTGCCAAATTTAGCCAATTTCCCGGCACGCCACCGCTAGACATGCGAGTGATCTAGGAACTGAGGTAACAGACTTGCTTGCAGGCGAGACAGAAAAAAACAACATGGCTGCGAGTATTGTCAATGTCGATTCCATTGTGAACGGAAGTGATTTGAAAGTAAGTGCTCACCTATTCATTATCAAATTATGCTTTTTGAACACTTACACAAACTGTTTACCATAAGCAAGTGTAATTTATGTTGTTTTTGGGCATATGTGATAGGAATATGAATGAATTTTCGGCCTTTCCAAGTAGTAACATTTTCCACTTTCATGCGGTTCATGTTTCGCGCGTAGAGGCTAGAGGGTGCTGTAGTCGCAGCGCACGGTACATGACGTTCAATGCCATTGGCATCTTTGTTTCCATCTTTTGTTTCTGGCATTTCTGTGTCTGTGCCGCACTATTCTAAATTCTTGCATTTGTTTTGTGTATTTGACTATTTTAACTTTCGTTAACTGAAAACGTAAGTGCACAGGCAATATCAGTACGTTACCTTGTATTTCATTGCATAATGCTCTCTCATTTGGTATATTTCCATTGATTTGTACAGCACGTGTAAGCAGGACATTTTATAACCATGTGCATGCTGATTATTATTTGCTGTGCAAAATCAAAATCAATGTCTTAGATCATTCAGAGTACATTCACAATAAGACTAATCGTTTTCAGGGTTAGATATTGTACATACAAGAATCTTTGACCTACTAATTTGATAGCATTCCTGTTATTTTTAAGATGCGTCCGGTTTCTTAGCCTAGGTACCTACCTACCAAGAGTTTAGGCGAATTTTTGGGCTAAATTCAATGGTTTCAATAATCTTGAAGTAGGTACCTAGGTAGTAATCTGTTTTTTGTGCCGCCAATTTAGTATAATTTTCAGATAATCGGCATAATTATCTTTGGTCCAAGTCTTGAAATCGACGTTTTGAAAACGATTGTTTTCTTTGTTTAAAACCAAAAAAGTTGACAACTGAGCCTCAAGCCCCATTTACACGGTGCAATTTCTTGAACAACTTCTGTGCCACAGAGGTTCTGCTCGTGCGCAGTAGGTATCACTTTTGAGCTGATAAAGGGAATCTGCACATGTGCAGAACTTCTGTGACACAGAAGTTGTTCAAGAAACTGCACCGTGTAAATGGGGCTTTAGCCTTCAATTTTTTCATGTTTTATACTACAATGAAAACGCAAACGGTTTCAAAACGTCAATTTCAAGACTTGGTCTCCTGAGGTGGGATTCTATAACTCCATTGCGACCGCTTAGCAATTTCTTCCATAAGGATTAACATTGAAATAATTGCTAAGCGGTGGCAATGGAGTTATAGAATCAGGACCCTGGACAGCTAAGGTTTTAGGTACCTAGGGGTAACTAATGGTAGGTTTACAGGTTGGCAGAAGGCGCGCGGCGCTTCGACGCTAGCCAATCAGGTGGCTCAGCGCCGACACGGCAAAGCTCTGGCCTTGAAAGATGAACCATTGTCATCTTTCAAGGTTGACGCATCGAGCTGTAAACGTACCTAGACCTCAAATGTTGAAAAAATATAAATAGTACTACCTACCTAATTCAAATTCAAAGACAATAATAAAAGTAGGTACCTACCTACCTTCGATTATTTTTGGGTTGGCGTGCGCCCACCCCTGGCGCAGTCCCTGCTTATTTTCATATCCAGTGTGTACAAGCCTACATATTGTTGCCTGACCGGAACCAAATTAAAGCAAAGTTAACAATTTTTTGAAGTTGGTGTTTAATCTAGTGGCATTCTAATCGAGTGTAGTAAGCTTGGTGGAATTCGTAAAAACCTCTGATAAAAGCAAGCACCTACACTTGACTCATACTATCTACCTACTGTAGTAAATCGTTATTACGACTTCGATTTTCTCCTGCATTTAGTTGGCCTATTACTTTGCTTGCATCTATTTCTACTTTTTATTCCAGACAACAAAAATGGAAACCATGGATGTCACTCCCGTCGATTCAATCCCCGTCATCAAAGACTTGGCGAATGACATTGAAAAAGAAGTAAAGAAGGAAGTCGGTATCGACGAAATGACATCTCGTGACTACTATTTCGACTCATACGCTCACTTTGGAATTCACGAAGAAATGTTGAAGGATGAAGTCCGCACTCTGACCTATAGGAATTCAATGTATCATAATAAGCATCTCTTCAAGGTATGAACATTCAAAATAAAATACTTAGTGTTTTACTTTGTACCTACTAGTGTTCTGATTTTTTTTTGTAATTTTTGGAAATTTTCCAAAACCAGGATATTAGGTGTATACCTATATTTAGTTTTTTATTTTAATACAAAATAGGTAGCTACTAGGTACACATAAGGAGTAGTTACCTACATCAAACAGTAGTCTTAACCCTTAATAATTCCTTCGATCCACTTAAATCTATCATGGTTGTGTTTGGCAGATTATTTTCTAACACTGAGCACAATCAGTATCTTCTCTGTCTACCTACAAAGTAATGCCCCCATATTTTCTTAGCTTTTAACCATATAGCGTTGTCTAAGGACTTTGAGGAATTAAAATCAAATAGGTACTATTTTTCAATGTTCTTTATTAGGTAGGTACTAGGTACTTATAAATGTTTTATTAAAACAAATATATCAAAGAACATAAAAAAAATACCTTTTGTTGCCTATCTATTCTCAACACATTTTTTTCTTCCAAACCTAATGGATTTCTGATCTGGGTGGAGCATGTAGTAATAAATTCATTGTCACCAGGGCAAGGTGGTGCTTGACATTGGCTGTGGCACTGGCATCCTATCCATGTTCGCTGCTAAAGCCGGGGCTGCACGAGTCATCGGTATTGAATGCTCCAATATTGTTGAGTACGCTAAACAGATTGTGGAAGCCAACAACATGAGCTCGACGGTAACTATCGTAAAAGGCAAAGTGGAGGAAGTGGAACTCCCTCACGGACTCACTGGCGTCGACATCATCATTTCCGAGTGGATGGGCTACTGCCTGTTCTACGAGTCCATGCTTGACACAGTGCTGTACGCCAGGGATAAGTGGCTGCGTCCCGACGGTCTCCTCTTCCCGGACCGCGCTACTCTCTTTGTTACCGGCATCGAGGATCGACAGTACAAAGATGAGAAGATCAACTGGTGGGACGATGTGTACGGATTCGACATGAGCTCCATCCGGAAGGTTGCAATTAGTGAGCCCCTGGTGGATGTCGTCGACCCCAAGCAGGTTGGTTGTACTTCCATTACCAGATCTTTGTCCACGACTTGTTTATTATTTACAGTCCAGGGCCCTCATTCACGTACATTTTCCTTATCCATGCTTACCCTGGGGTAGCCTACCACACCACTTGCTTACCACCTCGGGGTAGTGAATGACATTCATATTCACGAAGCAGTGGTATCTTGGTGGTAAGTCACTGCATACTTGAAATTTGTTTAGTGTTAATAGAACGTTTAAGTTTTAAGTAGGCCGTGCTTTATTTCACCAATCAGATTCGAATATTATTTTCCGCGCGCTTGCATTTGTCTTTATTAAAAAAAGTGACAGTTCAATTCCAAACGATAAACTATACAATAGTAAATTAGGGCTGTGCGGGTACCATTTTTGGAGGTCGGGTCAGGTTCGAGTCGGGTAGTAAAAATACGTCGGGTATCGATCGGGTAATTTCGGGTATTTTTTTATTTAAAAAAAATCATTGTTAACTCTCTAGGGTAGTATTTAGTTTGATTTACCATGAACAAATGATGAAGAAGCCTTTCTACTGTTGTTGGTACCGACCATTTGTACCTGGTCTTGATTACGTCGCAACAAATCATTGTCAAATACCTAGCCTTCCTCATCCCTATCCACAACAAACCGATTGGCACCGTCCGTTGCTTGTACCTGGTCTTGTACTATTACGTCGCAACAAATCATTGTCAAATACCTCGCCTTCCTCATCTTTATCCACAACAAACCGATTGGCACCGTCCGTTGCTTGTACATGCTTGTTCCTGGTCTTGTACTATAACGTCGCAATAAATCATTGTCAACTACCTCGCCCTGCTCATCACTATCCATAACAAACCTATTCATTGCACTTGGCACTTTTACATAATTTAGAAACTCAACAACAAACTGTAAATTGGACGACGCACATATTATTTTCATCCATCAGTGCACATCAGTGTTTTCATCTCGTCAATTTCAAAATGGCGGACGACCGACTTCACGGCGCAGGCGCTTGACGCATGCCGCGGACTAACGCAACCTAGCGGGAAAGAGCGCAACTATGTTCTGGAGACTTTTGGCGGCAGTTTCAAACCATGGATGATTACTTCAAACTACCCGAAAAAACCCGTTTTTCGAGTTTTATATTTTGTTTTCGAGTCGGGTTTCAACTACCCGTCCGAACCCGAAATTTCGGGTACCCGCACAGCCCTATAGTAAATAGTTAAATACTAAACAAAATGTGTTAGTTCAATAAAATCTGGTGCAACAAAAGTTCTGTATGGTGAATTCAGTGCTAACCAAACTCTGCATTATAAAAAATATGTAGTTTATTACCAGGGGTGTAGTCCTAAAAATAATAGTACCAGGGCGGTCTATGCCAGGTTTGAAACTTGATAACGTCTCAAAGGGGGGTCTGGAAGGCTTGCCCCCCAGAAAAATGCCGCGCAGCGAATTTTTTGAAAGTCAGCACTCAAAGAATGGCTTCAAATGATTTTGGAGCATAATAATTGAAGGGAAACAGAAATGTGAATCGTTTAATTTCGTTACAAACTTTTCAAATAAAAATGTTAGCAGCGAAATATAGCCCTCAAGAAAGGTTTTAAAATGTTTTTGATGCATAATGAAACAACAAAAAAGTGAAACATTTGAATTTTTTCAGAATTTTACATTGAAAAATGCCGCACAGCGAAATATTTCATTTTCATCTTTCTATACCGCATTATTAACCTTGATTAAGATTTTATTGGAGGGACACAGAAGTCATTCAATTTTGCCAGAAGTAACTACCTGAAAAGTGCCGCGCAGCGATTTTTTAAAATTTTCTTCTCTCTTAAACATGATTAAAACGATTTGGATACATATTTATTGAAGGGACACGGAGGAGTTAATCATCGAATTTGGTAAAAATTTTACCTGGATAATGCCGCGCAGTGATTTATTTTATTATGATTAAAATTACTCTGATTTATATTTATTGAAGGGATGCAGATTAGTTATTAATCGTTCAATTTTTTCAGAATTGTCCCTGGATATGCCGAGCAGAGAATTTTTTCTCTATCTTAAATCAGTAGGTAGAATAAATCATCACTTTTTTCTAGAGATGTGAACACCGGTAATATTACCGGTAACGGTAATATTACGGTAATATTACCCCCATCGTTGGTAACATTGTAACTTTCGGTAATTTTAGAGAAAAAAAAATAATGGAAGTGTTCAAATTTTGCCACAGTACACCACAGTGTAAAAAGAGGATGTATAGAGATTTGATTATATTTTTATAAATCAACAAGTTATACTGTAGGTACCAACATCTAAACATTATCAAATGTAATATTTTCCACGTTCGCTACTTATTTTTTTTATATTTACTTTCTTTTACATAATATACTACCTAATTATTTTGAAGGAAGGGTCTTTCAGAGTTCGCTCTTTGATTGCAGGATATTTCACTGCGACTGTAAAAGCATGATGTTTAATTTCGTAATTGTTAATCATGCCCATTCCACATTTAATGAAAATTTACCTCGACTCGAAGTCTTTATTTAAGCAGAAATAACTAGGAAAACGCTCGGTGTATAACGCGCTAATGAGCGAGCACCCAAACGCGTAACATCTCCATCCAACCGGAATATCGTAATGCAAAGAAAACATATACATCCATAGGAATTGAAATACGATCAAAATAAAATTACACGACTTCATTGAAAATGAGAATAGCCATCACTATGATCCATAAAGAAAAGCAAATGTAAGTTGCACAGGAAATTAAATGACAATAAAATACTTTCTGGCATTCTATTTAAATATCAAATGAGTATACACGTTCTCTACCGATTAGGCTGAAAACTTATAAAATAAGAGAAAATGGTAGGTAGTAGTCTTAATGTCCAGGCAAAATTTGAACTTAATCGCAGCATTTTGATTTTTGACCAATCGTGAGATATTTTCATTTTTACTCTAATCGAGGTAAGCTCACAAAAACTATACACGATTAAGCTAGAATGAATTTGTATGTACTATGCAAAAATTTAAGTTCGATCGGAAAAGAATGAGACCTCGTTTAATGTTTGGCGTCGGGCCAAACAAACAAACACAAAAAAAACAGAAAGTGTCCAAAAGTGCAGAATGGAGTCGCTTTTTACGCTCGCTCAATTAAAATCGCTATTGTAAAATTGAGATGTATACCTATCCTCAATCAATAAATAGTAAATACACAATACCTATGTAAACTAAGTAATTTGAAAAAATTAATTAATTCACATTCATTAATTTTCTTACGCCATATAGTTAAAACTGCGCAGAAAATTCAATATTACCGTGCTCGGTAATGTTACCGGTAATATTACCGGTAATATTACCAATTTCAATGTTACCGGTAACTTTACATCTCTACTTTTTTCAGAAGTGGAGCACAGCGGCATTATTGTAAAGATAATTCAGAAAGTAATTCAACAAATTTTCTTCCTAGAAATTGCACATCAATTTCTGTACTAGCGCAATTTTCTGGCGAAATTAAATGATGCACTCCTCCGTTTGTATGCATCAGATTCATATTAAATCTTCATGAGAGTGTTTTTAACACTCTGAAAATCTTCAAGAGAGCTGCATAATTTAATTTCGTCAGAAAATCGCGCCACAGAAATTGATGTGCAATTTCTTTATCAAACTGATTTTGAATATTTATTGACCCTATTTTAATATTGATTTAGATTATACAAAAAGTTGCTTCGCCCTGGCTTATAGTAAACAGTGAGCCAGGGCGCCGCCCTGGCTCAAAAAGTAGTCACGGGGCGTCGCCCTGGTGCGCCCTGGCCTGACTACACCCCTGTTTATTACTTATATCTAGTGTTTAAGAAAATGTTTTGTAGGTTATATGGTCCATGGATTGACTTACTAGAACCAATAATGTAGGGGTGTGCGAATAGTGATTTTTGACTTCGAATACGAATATCGAATAATTGACAAAAATATTTCGAATATCGAATCGAATAATTGGAACCTAAATTAAAATACGTAATATATATTAAAAAAAAAAAATAAGCAACAAACTGTTTTCATATGACCAGAATGAAAGATGGCCATAGTGAGAATGTACTATGATTATGATGTAATATGCAAGGATAATATTGTTGTCTTGTCACTAATCATCACACAAGATAAAATTAACAGGAACAAAAGGAGTATGAGGAAGGTCTACCTGGAGGAACAATAACCTACAAATAATATTCCCTCGAAATCAAAATGGCGGCCACGACTATTTCCGATTGGAGTTTTAGACTTTGCAGCAGTTGGCAGCATTGAAAAACACTCTTATTTGAGAAATGGCGGGATAATTTTGAATTAAAAGACATGAACTATTCGAAAATTTTCGAATATTCGAAGTATTCGAAATTTCGAATACTTTATTTTCGAATACTAAATCGAATATTCGAACCAAATATTTTCGAAGTATTCGAAATCACCATGACATGACAAGAAAGTTCTCATTTTATGTGATCACACCCCTGGAATTAAGTTTCTAAAACCCTCATTCCCCTTGCCATGCATTGACATTAGTTTAGTCGCTCTGTGTATCACTGGAAAAGTTGATGAATGTGGTGGGGAGTGAACGGAGGGTTTTAGAAACTTGATTTCATGTGCATACAGCTATTATAATGTAGGTAGACCACAACAATGGGGTTGTTCACTGCCATTTGCTCTCACTCGCAGCGCTAGCGGCAATGGAGTAGTCTCTCTCTGATTGGTTGGTCTCGGAATCCAAGATCTCTGAATCAAACTCCCGCTAAGGTTTAAAAATGTTCCATTCCGCTCTGCATTTTGATTGGTTCTTATTACGGTTAGGAGAGCAACGCCATCTACAATAGTTTTGCGTGAACAACCCCATTACATAGAAAATAAAGGTTAATTGAGGGGCTTGGTGCAAAAACAAGTCGAGTCAATAAAAATAAAAATAAAAAATAAAAATGTGTCAATAAAAGTTATTAGAAATTTAAGTTTTATCAATTCCGAAAAACTATTTCACTCATAACATTGATCTGAAAAGATTCAAGGCCGGAATGATTTCGTTTTTGTTATAGAATATGCCACCTGGGGCTGGATTCACAAAGAAGTTTATTGCTATTACCTCACTTACACATTATGTATTAGTTATTGCAAAGTTATCGAGTAAAACTTAATGATTGTAATTGTAAAACTCTCTTTAAATCTGGCCCCTGTAACACTAGAGAATGATGAATGTACCTACATCCACAATAATTTGCTATCCTTGCTTTAGTACACATTGTTTCCCTTTGAAGATACTTCAATATCTCATTCTTCACATACCTGAGCAGTATTCAGTAGTACCTCCAATACTTAATTTTTAAAAGTAATTGCCACCTGATTATTTATTTGAAGGCACCTTGATTTTTCATATTGATTGATTGATCTAGTGGAGCGGTCGCTCCACGCCAGCCGAGTCGTACGGCGCGCGCACACTCTCATTTAAAAAGGCTGGAGCAACCCACTTTTACTGTAAGCATCAAAGTGGCATTTTCGGCCTACTGGATCTCAAAATTGGGAAATCTCACATTGTTGCGAAATCTCTTAATTTCGAGCTATGGCCCACCCCACCATATATACCAAATTTGGGAACAATATGATATGATGTTTGCGAGCTAGAGGGCCTTGAAAACAGTGAAATTGTACGGCTTTCTTCTGATAATGATTCAGATTCAGATTCATCTTCCAATAAATTCCGCGGTCTCCGCCACAGCCTAAACGGCTGGGTCGATTGACCCGAAATTTTCACCACATATACAGCTCGTCTGCCTGATGATACCTTGCCCTTATGAATTTTTTGTGCCGCCATTTTGAAACCGGAAGTGACGTCATATCTCAAAAACGGCTAAACCGATCGGAACGAAATTTGCGCCAATCGATTCAGACGGTCCTTTATATGAAATAACAACAGTGAAATTAAAGTTTTCTAATTACTGAAACCGGAAATGATGTCATAGTTTAGCGAAATCTGCCTAAATTCACTTCCCCTTTATATAAAAACCAACTACATATTCAGAAGGCTTATAATAAAATATAAGTATTTATATACATATTAATACAATGTGTAAGAGCTTTCAGCCGCCATTTTAAAAACCGGAAGTGATGCCATATCTCGAAAACGGCTGGACCTATTGGAACGATGCTTTCGAAATTCTTCATGGCATATCACTTTAAGTTTATATTTAGCTCCAAACAATATTTTTCTTAGTAACTAATTCGGAAATAGCGTATTTTTTTAAAGGAATTAGTCATTGTTGCCCCAATAAGTTTTACAAGTTGTGTAAATAAACTAAAAAAATAAGTGATATCCCCATAAAAAACACTCCGTGTAAAAAAAACAGCCAAGTCTCTTCAACTAAAAAAAAATTATGAAATCTAAAAATTCTGCACTGAAACGTAGTGATATCAAAAAATGAGCCAAGTCAAAACTTTATTTGAAAATTAAAAAATACTTGGCGCATCGTTTTTTTAGGGCATTGTAGGTATACTATAAGTATATGTATTTATATCTAGCCTATACTTCTATGCTATTTATTTACACGATGCGCCAAGTATTTTTTAATTTTCAAATAAAGTTTTGACTTGGCTCATTTTTTGATATCACTACGTTTCAGTGCAGAATTTTTAGATTTCATAATTTTTTTTTAGTTTAAGAGACTTGGCTGTTTTTTTTACACGGAGTGTTTTTATGGGTCTATTTTACTCGTACAAGCAGAATATTTTTTGATGATTTTTTGTGAACTTTTCAGGTAGTAACCAATGCCAGTCTCATTAAAGAGGTAGATCTATACACCGTGACGAAGGCTGATCTGAACTTCTCGGCTGAGTTTCACTTACAAGTACGTCGCAACGACTACATACAGGCGTTAGTGACGTTCTTCAACATCGAGTTCACCAAGTGCCACAAGCGCATCGGTTTCAGCACGGCTCCAGAGTCTCAGTACACACATTGGAAACAGACGGTCTTCTACTTCGACAATTATCTCACGGTCAAGAAGAATGAAGAGATCTACGGCCGATTCTCAATGAAGCCAAATGACCGCAACAATAGGGATCTGGATTTCACCATCGAGCTAGACTTTAAGGGGGAGCTCGGAGAGGTGCGTGAGATCAACACATACCGCATGCGTTAGTTCATTAAATGTCCGCATAAGCAAAATAAATGGCTCATTTTATTAATTACATTTTTACATTGAACTCTTTTGGATACATGTTCCACCATCAGACACGAGTTAATAGTGAGTTGACTGTGATCTTTAATTATTTCGTTTATTAGTAGCTATCATAGCTTTAAACCTACTTGTATGTGCTATTATTTTCTATTCATAAATACGTACCATGATTATTCTGGCCATTTTAAAATTATGAACAATTTTTGAAGGTATTATTAACTTAAGTCTCCAGTCATTTTGCTGATTATAACTTGGTATAAGTATGACTGTATCATCTCTGGTAACATACTACGTGTAATTGTGCTAGTACATATTCATCTCTTGTAAACGTAAATACATAATAATTAATAGAAATGCTAGTGACATGCTAGTTCGAATAACTTTTAAAGTGTTCACAATCACATGAAATGTAAACAAAATTAAGAATAAAAGGATTGATCATTTTCTTTATTACCAACATTTACTGTACCTAATTCTAATTTTTAATTAACCCTTTGGCCTTTCCAATCCACTATCTTTAATCTAAATAATATCGAAACAATAAACATTCATACAGAGTACAGAGTTTTTCTGTAGAGTTTAACAGTTGTTCAGCAGTTTGATTATTTGGTCTAGTGTGACAGACCTCGCAGAGATGATGCCAACTTTTGAGTCTTGTAGTCGCTTCGCAATTGGATAAAGTTGAGGAGGATGGACTGATCTAAACCAGCCTGCAGAGAAATGAAGATGATTACACACTTAACTTCACCTGCATTTTGCAAATACGTAATTCTTTGTTGACACTTACCAGCTGGTCTCCAGTGCACACTTGCTTCAAATTTTCTGGTTTCACAAGAAGTAGGTTGCATAATGCATGGAGTGTATCGAAGAGTGTGTTGACCAATGGTACTTTGAATTCCTTCACACATTTCCTGTACTCATTGACATCGCAGATAGCACACATTGCTCCTAAATTGACAAAAATAATATTGTTTACTTTTATTCAGTGTAAAATAAACACTAATCTACAAAAGCTTTGACACCACTCACTACATAAAACAAGTTGTACATGGTTAAACAATTTCTAGGAATGTCCGGAAGATAATTGTTAGATCAATGCAAAAGGATGTTCCTAGGCAGTAGGAACTGTATTTCCCATTGTGATATATAATTCTTCTTAAATTAGATTTATTATAAGATAGTAGGTACCTACTCTAGGACAGGGTTTCGAAATTGGTTTTAGAATAATGTCTCCGATTGTTTCCATGCAATTTCTAGAAGTCCCGAAGCAAAATTGAGTTGTTATAACTTTCAAAAGTATTTTTTAGTATGTGCCATTTTTAATACAGGCGGGTCAAGCCGCAGCATAAGATAAGCTCAAGGCCACGCTGCTCTCATTTATAGGAGTAATAATTTTATTCTCACCCGCAGAGTTGAATTGAAACTGCTGGAGATGTTCGTATATTACTCTGTGAAACCGCGAGCCCATCTCGATCATAAGCGACTCGAAGTTCTTTCCGTCAAGACTGTCTCGAATTCTCCCAACCATAGATCCAACAAATTGGACAACAGCTAAACATGCCTTTAAAAAAAATTTTTTTTTAGAAATTGCCATTTATAAGCACATAGTCTACGATTTACCTAGATACTTGTTTACATTGTTCTTCCTTCTGATCTGATTTTTCTCAGTAGTTTCTCCCAAATTGAGTGTTTTGCCCATAAATAGGCATGCACAATTATATTGTCCATGTTTTTATCTTCTACCAAATATTTTGTCACAGCTTAAAATTAACAGCCAACAAATTGTATGCAGGAACCTTTCAAGTTAAATTTCAACATCTTTCTACTACAGCTCTTCATAAATTATATTATAGAAAGCAATCCTACTATCGAAACATTTACTTACAGGAGAAGCCAAGGTGTCCAAGTCTGTTTCTGGTTTGAAATCTGTTTTCTTCTGTTCAGTTTGCAAGTAAATCTTCACCCAACCAACAATTGCGTTTATAGCCCGATCCAAACCAGTGTCCAACTTCATTTCTACTTGCTCCAGCAGCAGTTTCTTTTTATGCAAACAATCTCCATGCTTGGGTGTGGAGGCAACAAGTGGCACAAGACTGTCGGTGAATTGCTTCTCGAGAAGGTGAACAATAGCATTGCACTGGCGGACAACATCAAAGAAGTATATTTGGGGTTGTGTCTTATTTTCTGGGATCGGAACTGCTTGTAATCCCAACTCCAATGCATAGTCAACGTGTTCTGCCATCAAATAATGTAACAATATTTCAAAAATCTGAAGAGCATTTCCTGGTAGATCTGATTGAGTAGAGAGCTAAATGGAAAACAGAAAATATAGGAAAATTACTTCCTGCTTTTAACAAACACGCAATACGGGTTTATCAAGGAGATAGACCTCACCACTTCACATCGACTGAATGATAGTTTGCTTTCTTGTAACAAAGATATTGCCACCTCCTCCGACAAAAACGTCTCCCCTCCGTAATCCTCAATCTGGGCAATGTTTAAATTAGCCCGAGTTCCGATGACCGCTTGCAGATCTCGCCGCAAGTCCTGAAAACTGCACACAAAACTTTTGATACACATTCTCAAGAGTAGCATAATTCCGTTTAATTATGCAATTTTAAACATTTTCTCTTGGCTCCAGCAGCCAATTATTCTCTTTCAAAAGACATTGTTTAAATTCCTCTATTTACCCATTCTAAAAAACAAATAATTTCCAACTTACCCGCCCGTTTGGATTTGTTTCTTTTGATGGTTTTTGGCCTCGTAATATCTCAGCAGTATTTTTGAGCTATTTTCTCTCAGGCATTTTGTTTCGATCGTTACGTATGAATCCAAATGTCGCTGGAAGATGTTTCTTGTCAGTTTACTCAAATATGTGTTGTCGCTTCCCATTTCGATGTGGGATAAATCATTGGAGAGTCTCACAGTACTGGAAAAAAGAGATTGCATGTTCCATTACCTAAATGGATCTAATATTCTGTCAAAAGTCTTAAATATTTATCCAGCGAGGTTCAAATATAAAACAATAACAATGTTTTTCAGTGCTCTGATGCCAAGTTTTAAAAGTGGATTCACCAACAGTTTCCACTTCTGCATCCCGTAGTAATGCTACACTTATCTTCATTAGAAAATTTTGAATTTTTTTCTTGATTTCATAATCGGATTACAAATACATTAAATTTACAATTGGAATTTTTAATTTATGAAAAATATAAAATAATAATACCTCGAGTATAGGTTGTGCAGAGTCTTTAAGTATTTGGTTGTGTCACTGCCATCTGCCAAACTGGCTTCAACGTGCTTCTGAAATACGAAGATCATTTGAATTTTGGAGGAAAACATTTTCATCAATATTTTATCATCAAGCAGACCTAGGAAAAAATGTTACAAGATATTATTTGATTGTAACAAATTACCTGAAGTTTTAATTGGTAGATGTTCAGGACATATTTTCCCATTACTTGGTCAGGATTGTGAAACACTTCTCTCACAACAGCTAAATTCTTTTCACACATTGGCAATATGTCTCGGAACAGGTTTTTCTCATTAGTGGCCTTGAAAATAAAATTGATTTATTGTCGGTGAAGAAGGTTATTGAAATAAAATTAGTTAAAAATATCAACGTAATGTTTGAATCATCAAATTATTTACATTGTAAAAAATATTAAGTGTTAGTGATAAAACTCTCACCATTTGGCTCTGCTCGATGAATGCATCGACGCATTGTGAATAGCCTTTAAAATGAGACAGAATTGCAGCAATTTCTTTCATCCTTCCGTGATCAGATGTCTGATGAGCTTCCACAAAGTACTCGATGAGTGACCTCTCTATTTTATCATACTTCAAAGCAATATTCTTTTGTGCTTGCTCAAATCTGAAATAATGGTTAGGTACCCAAATATTTAATAAACCAGATTGGAGTGTATTTAACATTCCTAAAACACAGTAGGTACACACTGTCAATCAACTCTCCACTTTTTCGATCATGAGCGAATAACAGAGTCAAATAAGGTCACCTAACAGCTGTCAGCCAATGAGAGAGCTGCTCTCCATTCTCGCAGAAATTGACAGAGTATCCGGTGTTTAAGTTTACGTAGGTACATTAACAGATCCCTCATGTGATTTCCAAGAGATCCCCAAGTAGTATGGAATGAAGGAATCGACGCCACAGAGCCGTGACTACCATAGGAATAGGATGATAGCTACCACGTGGCTGGGCCGGCAAAGGCTAGGGCCTCTTGGCTTTAGGGGGGCGCCACAGAGGTGTGACTACTGTAGGAATAGGATGATAGCTACCACGTGGCTGGGCCGGCAAAGGCTAGGGCCTCTTGGCTTTAGGGGGGCGCCACAGAGGCGTGACTACCATAGGAATAGTATGATAGCTACCACGTGGCTGCGCCGGCAAAGGCTAGGGGCTCTGGGTTTAGGGGGGCACCAGATGGCATTGTGTATTTAATTTTCTTATATTTTCTGGTGTTGTTTTTGTTCAACTTGCCTACACGACTCCTTTAGTAGTAATGTGCAAGGCATTTTTAAACGAGCAGCCATAACCGCTGACGAAGCAAGAACCGCAATATCTAGACAATATGCATTCCCACCTAATATTTTCTACCAATCGAGAAATTGAACTTACTTTCCAGAAGGCAGTTCTTGAGCAATTAAATGAAGCTTCTGAATAATGTCCGCTGCTTCGTATATTTGAGTCTCATCTGTGAATACTTCCGAGAGGCACAGTTCACGGTCCGAACTCAGAAACTCGGCAAAATGATTCATGAGCTTTTGCGCTTCAACGGCTCGAGATCTAGGAGTGTTGACACTTTCGAGTTGATCACCCAAATGAATTACCTTTGTTGCCACATAGTTGATTCTCTCATCAAGCTCTTGGAACAAATTCACAGAACTCTGAAAACATTTTCACAATGAAATACCTAGTAAAAATAGTACATATGTTACAACTTAAACCAAATTTGAGACACATTTCACCACCTATATTGTACCTTATTTCTTTCAAGAAGCTGTGATATTTTTTGGCAGTGACTGTTCTCCTCATCTCTACACGCGGTCTCCAAACGATCACATTTCTTCTCTTGCCGTTCTTGCAATAGCTGTAAATCCCTGTAAGCCCAAAGAATTACATTGAACAAAAATAATTTTTGATGATTTAAATCAAACAGAGATTTAATGAATTTCATATCGACGTACTTAATAGCTTGAAGGAATGTTTCATGAAGCAATACTGGGTCAAAATGGTCGGTGCCTTCTTCTCGGCTGCCAACAACTGTTCTCCACGCTAATCGCTCTACAAACTCCTCAGGATCAAATGGTTCCTGGAATTGAGAATAGTATGGAAAATAAGTTATTGAGCATTTCTTCCTTTCTTCTTTCTTCCAGATTTAATTTATTCATACACTAACTGGCTGAACTGATCTGTCATGACTCGAATATTAGCTACCAACCTGCTCCAATTCTTTCATGTACTGTTGCATCATCTTAAATATGTGGTATGGTTTCAATCGATGATGACAGTATGTGTCTTACAGTGTCTTACATTCGTTCACGAATTATCCAAGTGAGGTTTACTTTTTCAATTAACTTGAGACCTATTTGGCTGTCATATGAAAGAGGTTAAAACCGTCAATAAATATTTTAATCACAGTAAACAGTCAGGTATTACAGCTAAAGTTAACTTCAAAACAAATTTAATTTGAAAAATTATTTAATTTCCAAAATGCCTCACGCATCACTACATTGATTAATTGCCTTGTCCGAGAAACACAAATTAATGGAGCTCTAGAGGTACGAAACGTCAAAATTTGTAAACCAACTAAAGTGGGCGTGAATCTGATGGCTGCCGCCGCTGCCGCTGTTGTGCAGTCCGTGGGAGAAGGCGGTGGCTGTCACCGGCAATTTTGAATAAGAAGTTTTGAGAGGAAATGAAATTTCGGTATTATTTTGGTTTTTACTGATATTTTTACACTACATTGGTTTAACCATGGAGCTTGATAAGTTTAAAATTACTTATCATGTCAAGCAAAACCAACCATCCCCGATTATGCTGAAATTATGGACAGACAGTGAAAAGTACACTTGGACCAAACTGTTGAAAAGTTGTGGTTAATAAAAATTTAACACGATCACAGCTAAGAGTAAAATTAATAAAATAAATTAAAAATAAAATAGTTAGATACACAAACATATTTCCTTAGATAATTATATAATTAAGATTAGAAATAAAAAAAAAACATCTCAACTATTGTTTAGTGCATCTATATTTTAAGAAGAAGTTAGGTAAACGGTGAAGAGGTGAAGCAGTGAGTGAAGAGATGGAAGATCAACGACTCGATTGTTGAATACAGACCAATTGTGTATCTATTTTATGTGCTCAATAAATTATTATTTGCTTTTATTCACAAAATTACAATTATTGCACTTTGGTTTCATCATAGACATTTTTATAATGCATGGCACCGGTAACTACCCAAATCACTTAGGTGCCAACATTTTACAATACAGTATAAAATACAACAATTTGTGAAAATGAACCTAAAAAATGACGTATATCTAAAAGTAACACTGAAAATCTCTACATAAATCTCCTAGTAATATAAACTGTTCCTAATATCGCCTGAAGCTCGATCAAGGAATGTGAGCCCGGAACTTTCTGCAGACATGTGTGGAAGTTCTTGCTGATCGCTCCAGTTGCACCAATGACTATAGGGACAACACAAGTCTTCATCCCCCACATCCTCTCAATTTCAATCTGAATGTCTTTGTACTTGGTCTTCTTTTCAGCCTCCTTCGATATTATGTTGTAGTCTGAAGGGATTGCTACATCAATTAAGACACAAGTCATCTTCTGGTGATCTCTAATAATGATTATTAATATTATTATTTATATAATATATATAATATGTAATATTATTATTATTATTATTATTATTATTATTATTATTATTATTATTATTATTATTATTATTATTATTATTATTATTATTATTATTATTATTATTATTATTATTATTTCCATATCCCCATACCCATATCCATTTTACAGATCCCCTAGTTGATTTCGATAGAATTACGCAACTAATTCATGATTCCCCAAAACTGAAAGTTGGGAGTTGATACATCAAGAATCATTATAACCAACAATCTCCTCAACATTTTTTGGGCGAAATAATTAATAACAACATTTTCCATTTGACTGTATTTTCGATAGGTGTCACTGAACGGGATCTTAGCACAGCTTCTTTTCAGTTCTCTCTTCTTATCTTATCTATCTCTTCCTGCTACTTTAGCACTCCTTGAACTTCACGTCAGAGCTGCAATCTCTTCTCCACATGTCAATAAATAATTGCACATCGGAAACAATTTCAGTTGAGTCTTCCAGACTTGAATAGAAGCCTCCTAGCGTGGATATTCATCGCTCGTTGATTATTCTCAAGTCAAGCAAGTGGTTACTGGTTAGTAAGCACAAAACTACACTCAAACGTCAACTCATTGCCATTTCTTTGCATCATTTGATTTGAATAAGACTGACATGGTCTGATGCCTGACCGTATTATTAAAATTAGAACTTAATAAGAACTTTATAGTGTAGGGCAGGGATGCATGGGGCCATGGCGAGCCGGCGTGGCGGCGCCCCCTTTAGGCAGTGCGCGCCCTGACATCAAGTTTTACAAAAACCATTGTTTACGATTTTGTGTACAAGATTTATCTGGAAAAATAATTTGGACAAAATTACAAAGAAACGATTCATTTCAACTTTTTTACACTAGGTTTATAGAGAATCATATTTGAAATTAGAGAAATTATTACTAATGAACCCATAATCTGAAATTACAATCAACTTTATAAATTGATCCCAATGCGTAAAAACATCATTATAATAAAATAGTGAAATTTAAAAAATTCCCGCAGGGGCTTCATTGGGGGCTCTTGCTCCCCAAACCCCCTGCGGGAACGCTGCGGATTACGTTTCGTTTCTTCCTGCCACTTCTCTTCCTGACTTCACCTCAGGTGTAGATAGACTGTTGTCTATGAATGATAGATTTAATAGAACCAATGTTGAATGTATCTATAGGTGGACGAAATGAAATAGAATTTATACAACGCTTTTACGAACCTCAATAATAGAAAATCTCACATGCTGGGCTGGGATACGTTTTAATAAAAATAAAAACTACATGTTATTGTCTGTAGTCTTGATTTTTCCCATTCGCAGTGATGAAATAAAGTGAGCAATCAACTGGAGAGCTGAACTGATTACTCCTAGGTGCACACGGAGAGACGGCGTGCGAAATCGGGCGGCAATTCGACGTCTACGACGACGCATGCACCGTCCCGACGCCAGCCGAGTGGCGTCGATCGCGTCGGGTGTGAGGCTGCGACCTCTCGACGGAGGCGTCAGTGACATTCGGGAAGCGTTCCGTGGAAGTTCGCCGTGCTGCCGGTAGAGAGAAGGAGGGTGACGACGGAGTGAGAGAGACGCACGGGGACACGTAGGTAAGAGAGAGAGAGGACCTGCACGTAGATGTGACAGCTTCCTACATAGATATCAATCCCACAAATATTTTATTATGTCTTCAAATAAGATTTTTTTATAAGATTAAGACAAAAAATAAGCGCGTTTTCTTTGTAAATATTTCAAGTGATCCGAAGCCAGCCTCCTTGGGCAAAATCTATCTTCATCTTCATCCCAGATATTAGTTAGTCCATTGTTCCATGCCAGCGTGATTGCGAGGGAAAGTTTATGCATGGATTTGTTCCGAGCTTGTGCAGCTTATCTAGAGCATTCGCCTATTTATCCCGCCCGTTCCGCGCTGTCAAGAACTTCGCTAAAGTCGAGTTATTCTGTTCAGAATTACACAGTTATTATAGGTATTACGTCTGGGTTTAGAAAAGTTTGTTCAGCTTGTTATTCTATGGACTGGGACGACGAGAACCACTTCATTGACTCTCAATGAAAGAATGAAGCTCTGGAGCGAAGTAAGATTTCAATGCTGACCGATTCATTGAATGGACTAGACAAAGTTGGAAAAATAACCGTTATATCAATCAACATAAACCCACACCAAAAAGTTTGCATACATTCGGTAACATCATGAGTGTTCTATTAATAAACTGCATTGCTCTTGCTCCGATCACTTTAAATAAACGAATAAACCCTTGTGGTCCCGATGACCATGTTCAAGGTCATCGCATGCGTCTCTCATCGGGCCCCGCGTCCGGGCCCATCACGTGGCATGCCATGCTGTCACTTACAGAGCTGGGGACCTATTCGATACCTTTTTTCATCACATCGCGACCGCCTTCAAGACGAAAAAGAGATATAAATATATAATATGTACCCTGGGAATGAGATATTGTGATACGAGACCGTACAGTTAATAATTTTTTCCAAGTAACCTAATGTGGTGGAGGTAATTAACGCATCGGCGACGCAACGTACACATAACGGCGACGTATAGCAAACATTCTTCTCGATCCGTCACCGTTGCGTCAATGAGAGGCATTTACAGTTGACAGGCAGGAGTGCGCTCGTTGGCATGGCAACAGATCAAGAATTGATAGCTTCATGGGGGACTTATCATCTCGTTAAATCCGTCAATGGAAATGTTTAACTAACTTTGTGATATCATGGAGTTATGATATCCAGTGAAATCTTTTGTTTTTTCAATGCTAATTTTGCTGAATCCATTGTGCAGTGGCGCAATTCCGCATGGTGAACATTTTACAAGTCCACAAAAGGGGGAGAGGAAGGGGTGGAGGAGATATTTTATTTTAAAAGTAAAATCCGTCAATAAAGCACACTTAAGTAAGGTTCCCGTGAATCGCAAACACTGCAGTTTCGCGATTTTAACACTGGAAAACAACGAAAAAGGGGCAGAGTCGGAGTCGCGCGATTTTCGAGCGACAATCGCAAAAGTTAGCACAACTACAATAAATCGCGCGATTGTCGTGCGTCTCAGTGCGTCAAAATAACTACAGTGGGCTGTTTATGGATGGCGTCAATCGCCGTCAAATCGCAACTTAGTCGCGATTTATGATTACCGTCCCGCCCGCGTGCGATTTGCGATTTCAAAGTGATTCGTGGACCTTGTCTTAGGAGTAAATCCAATGTTTTGATTGGGCTATGTATGTCTGAGAGTGTTTGTGATGTTGACAGGGCCTGGGACGAGGCTAATGGAAGTGCTGCGTTGCGCTGGTCATGGCTGGGCGACGCAGCAGTTCACTCGCCTGCCGCTCGCTGCTCGCCCGGCGCAGCACAGTCGGACTCGTCTGGCTCCAATCCACTGATCCAGTCAGGGTAAGAGGTTCATTCGTCATTTCATTGTACTTATTCTCCCAGCCCTTTAACAAGAACAGCTGCCAAAAACCACGAGCAATGTTCACCACATTTGAACGAGGTCTGGAATAACTCAATCCGATGGCAATATGATCTCTCATAGTCTGTCATATTACATGGAAGTCCCTGCAGGTTATTTCCATATCGAATTGCATATCCCAACAAGACATTTTAAACGCATTAACAAAATAGACAATTATGTAAACTTTCTTCTCTACCTGCGTAGGCCTGCAAGCAACTATTCCACGGTGTGTAAATTAGCAACTCGTGCACGAACACACGGGGCGACTTTTGACGCTCAGACGCAGCGACAAAAGGACGCGGCGATTTCCTTTGTCAAACACACGGAGTGCGCAAGACGCGACGCATTTTAGTAGCTTTTCATAGATGGCATCATGTGCATGATGTCATTCAACAATGGTTTTGAAGATTCGTTAATTCCTGTGAAAGCCGGCACCTCCTCCGCTGTCGACGCATGGAGAGGAGAAGCTCTAACTCTTTCATTATATCCGCTACTTGTGAAAGCCGGCACCTCCACCTCTAACAACGGATGGGATAAGAGAGGAGAAGCTCTAACTCTTGCATTATATCCGCTGCTTGTGAAAGCCGGCACCTCCACCTCTCACAAAGGATGGGATAAGAGAGGAGAAGCTCTAACCATTCTCTAACTCTTGCATTATATCCGCTGCTTGTGAAAGCCGGCACCTCCACTCTCTCACAACGGGTGGGATAAGAGAGGAGAAGCTCTAACTCTTGCATTATATCCGCTGCTTGTGAAAGCCGGCACCTCCACCTCTCACAACGGGTGGGATAAGAGAGTAGAAGCTCTAACTCTTGCATTAGATCCGCTGCTTGTGAAAGCCGGCACCTCCACCTCTCACAACGGGTGGGATAAGAGAGGAGAAGCTCTAACTCTTGCATTATATCCGCTGCTTGTGAAAGCCGGCACCTCCACCTCTCACAACGGGTGGGATAAGAGAGGAGAAGCTCTAACTCTTGCATTAGATCCGCTGCTTGTGAAAGCCGGCACCTCCACTCTCTCACAACGGATGGAATAAGAGAGGAGAAGCTCTAACTCTTTCATCGACCGCACGAAGCGTTGACTGATGACTGTTTTTCACGCTTTTCCGAGCATAAGTTCCACAATGAGTCTCAACAGCGCTCGTTACCGCTCTACACCCCGCCATGAAAATATCAACGCGACTGGAAAAGCGCTGCATGTAGAATATTTTGCATTGGATTGCAATAAATTCCGTCCTGACCGCATTCTCTGCCACTCTGCTCTGAAATAACTTCTATTCGACGTGTTCTGTATTTGATCTGGGCTACTGGTAATCGTCCAGACGTGATCCTATACGAACGCGATGAATTTTAATACCCATTACGAAGAAGTTTGTTGTAGACGTAACTTTTAAAGTGGTGTTTATTTGATGGCATACTAAATGTAGTGTTTACCACAGATTTTGAAGCCAAGAGTTAGTTTTCATCGCTCACTACCTACTTCAATATAAACAAATTAAAATACGAACTACGTTCCAGCTTTGAATGTGTTCATGAATTGCACGATTTTAGATTTAACATCGTCTTAAAGTCTAAATCTATAGGTAATGCATTGACATTATTATTCCGTTACACATAAATTACTACAAATTACTAAATTATTCACAAATTACATCCTATAAATTACACGACTATTATTGCTTATTGTGCAAGATAGCGATTTTAATTTTAGCGATCGTAATTTTGCTACAGCTGACGGGACAGTATATTTTGCGTCTTATTTTTGTCTTGTGTGCAGAGCGCAGATAACGTCGATTACCATTCGATCTGAAATTTTGAGCACAAGCTAACGCATTATTATTTATTAGCGGGGTCTAAATACTGCCCTACCAACACCCAAATGACATGAAACTACTGCATGAAACTTGTTTCGAGTAAATTGCCAGAACGAGTTTGAACTTTGAATCATCTCTGCTTTGACACAACTCAAGTTTTAACTTACTAAATGTGGGCTTCAATTGTTGGGAAATGGTATGTTTATTCCAACGATAGCAACAACCAAATAATTTCACAGAAGTACCTTGTGTGCTTTATGGTGGGTTGTATACGGAAGTGTAGTTTTTAAGTGAAAACTAACAGTTTGTCCGATAAAGTTGAAAGTTTGCATCATCACTGACAACAACATTTTATCATATTTTACACATTTTTGCAAAATAGATCAAGAAAATGCCGCACCTTGATAACATTCAAATTATTTTATTTTATGTTCACTATCATGTGTACGTGTATCTATCAGCAACTAGTACGCAGCATTGATATACACGAAAACTCTCAGTTAAATTCTTATTGGCTGAACCTTTGAATTGAGATTGATCAATTATATTTCTCCGCAGATATTTTCACTGATGATTAAATATCTTCTTAACAAGACTCGTAGTCGCCTCGTTTCAAAAAACCGCTCCACAGATTCATTTGCCTTACTTTTCTATAGTTTGCTGTCGTAAGCTCATTTTGCAATTAGCTTCCCATTGTGCGAAGGACTCGTAAACGTTCTCTCCATTTCCACCCAATTAACCTGAATTCAGTTGCGATACTTCGCTTCATGTAGCAGACATCTCGCAGTCTTTCGCATGTCCATTTCCAGCGTAATGTCAGGCACAAACGAGCTCAAGCATCCAACAGACCTGCGCAATAAAACATTCAAATGAATCTTGTGGGAGAGCACAAAGCTACAACATTGATTATATTTAAATCATGATATAATCACCTTAAATTATTTAGTAATATTAGTCAGTCCAAACCATGTCTATATTATGCGCCTTTGAATGTGGATGGTTTACAAATACTGTTAAAATATAATCCGGTAGACCAAGATCTAACGGTGAAGGAAACATAAATTGAAACGGTAATTTTATTGCATCGATCTGGTTCCGGATTCAATAACTGTTTTCATATCGTGTGCAATCATTCAATTACACGGATAAACACACAGGAGATGAAATCTAGGTCGTAAAGACTGATCTATAAACTGTAAAATAAACTCTGGGGCTAAAGCTATTCTTCTTTCAAAAGTCAAAACAGTTCATAACAGGTTCGAGATGAGTATTTTTATTGGGACTTAAAGTTATAGAATATGGGGCAATGTGGCAAAACTAGATCAAAGAAAACATGAGGCACGTAGCTCTAGAGCGCATCAGTAAGTGGACGTAGTTTAAAGTGTGAGGGCGGAGTTAGTGTTTTAGTACTACCATCATGATATGAATTGTTTGACAAATATTAAAACACTGTCCACATTGGTAGGCCGGCTGGCAAATCCTTTCAACCGGTCTGTTTCAGGACCACCAAGCTAAGTAAATACCGCAAAGACTAGCTTATCATCAACCACAGGCTCTGGAAAACATTGTCATTTTTAAAATTGTGTTAAAACAAAGTGTCAATCAATCACTCAGCAACAAGCAACGTGGACTAACCTATCATCACCTCTTCCAGAACCACTCACTGTGAAATACATTACACATTTTGTATCTCGTGGCGGAAATAATTTAGGTGCGTCTACAAAAAATAAAAAGTGTTCAATAATAAAAAAAAAACGGCAATCACGGTCAGCAGCATTAATAAATCAGATTTGCATTCCAGCTTTCTTCCTAGCTGACGAAACAGCTGTAGCCTGCAAACATAAGTGATAGTGCTGCCATCTCTCATATATTATGCTCGCCTCTTCGCCTTTAGAATGGGCTTATCGGCGTTTTTCTTCCTCCTTTGACTTGAGCCGTCGAAGTGAGTGAGAATGTGAGGAAGTGGGAAGGAGATATGTCTCGGAGGGGACGGAAGCGTTGAGACCACAACGAGTGAGTGTGACACCGGTTAGACGCCATGTCGGAGGCGTTGCGGCGCGTCCAGGCGTCGCCGTGCAGGATGAGGGAGGCGGTGATCGCCATGAGATTTAATCAGGTAACGGGCTCACTGATTAAAGACGTTCATCGAGGGGCATTAATTACGACTTCAATGAAATTAAACGGAGGGTAAAATTAAATAAGAAAATACGGGTATCAATCTAAACTACGCAAGAAGATCTTCTGAATAATACATATAGAAGCAGGGGATTGGGATGAGAAGGATCTGATTCCTGTCAGATTAACATATGTCAAAGAATTAGAAACCCAAGTCGTCTTACTGCGATTTCATCATCTCGACCAAATCATGTTTGAACCTAAGATCCAGATAATATAATAGTGTCCATGAACGATGCAGGAAACTCGTACAAAACATTTCGCTTGGAAAATTGCATTTTCATAACCCAACATGGCTCTGAATTATACTTTCTAAAAACGTTTCCTATCGGATATTCGCAACAAATCAACTGGAATTTTCTCGTATACAACTGTTATCATGGCCAGTGGCGGCTATTACAGTGTGCAAGGTGTGACAATTGCACATCTGATCATCCAAGAAAATTATTTAAAAGTGCTCCCTAATCCAGGAAGTAGGAAGTTAAATATTTTGTCTAATCATTTTGCTCTCCAAAAGACGTAAAAATGCATCAATTTCAAACTAAATATACAAAAAAAAACGGGGTTATGCGCCCCGGCCCCGCATCTGCTGGGGGCTCTCCTCTTAGAGTACTTTCTTCTACGTCCTTCTATGTAATTGAACACCTGTTGTAAAGCCAAATAGCCGCCACTGATCATGGCTTAAGTCCATGGTCAGATCGCCGCTGTAGGCAACATGGAGCGCGGCCAGTACTTGGATGGGTGACCGTTCGCTAGTTGTAACAGTTGTGCTGGAGTCCATGTGGAGGCCCGAGCTGTATAGGACCCCTTGGGTTACACCGTCCTTCTAGACTACATGCCGGTACCGGGTTCCCCCTTCTCCTTTCTTTATTTAATCCTCACTTGCGGAATACAATTCCTTTGACGATACAGAAGTAATAATATTACTAATCTTGCAACTGTAAGTCTACATTTTCTCTCAAAAATAAACTTGAACAGGTCGCGAAAGGAGTTGCATGTTTGCATCTAATAGAAATATAACGAGTTTTAAATATTATGCTAGCAATTAATATGCTCGATAACGCCAAGAAAATAAATGTGCACGATAAAGAATCACGTATAAATTCCAGCCGAGCTCCAGAATCTCACATTTTCAATCGTCGCGTTCTGTATTATTAGCCGGCGTGCCTTGCTTTACACCGTGCGACTTATTAACATTGATATTCGACTCTGCAATTACTCGTCCACGCGTCGCGTCGTGCGGTTATCGTCAAGATGCAGGATACTCGCCACTTTCCTGCTTTTCCATTGGACAGCGCACAGAAGGTCTTTCAGTTTCACGAGATCCTCCAAAAAATGGAAAAATGGTTTTATTATGCCGCATACTAAATGTGAAAGAAAGATTAAGTCGGAGATAAAAAGTACATTAAAAACGAAATGTTGTTTTTATCAAGTGATCTTAAAATTAACATTTCACCATTGTCAATGAGTTTGTCGTTGAAAGGCTTTGGAAAAGAGCAGCGAGGAAATGTTGTTTGAAAATCTCCCTCTCTTACCGCTCTTAAAGATGTAATCCGTTGCATCGCAAACATCTCTGTGACCCTTCTATTCCCTGATTAAATCTGGCGCCTTATTACCTCCATTTCCATGCTAAGCCCTATAATACGACGTGAGTACAAAGATGTCCAATCCCAGCTTAACGCGCCAATTAGCCGTGTCTTTATTGCCCGCTTCTCTGCGCGCATGCGTCGTGGCGTCGCTGGCCGAGCGTCGTGTCTATAGCGACGTCGACGGCGTCGGTGTGTCAGTCGCATCCCGACGTCGACGAAACAGGCGTCTACCTGTTCGCTTTGACAATCAGTTTAGAGCACGCGCTGACTTGAAACGGCGCTTTGTGAATGCCGACGCGACCCAATCATGTTTCAGCGTAGCTAATTTGCCGCCGCTTAAAACTCATGTGCTTTGTAATGCGTAGAAAAATTACAAATGTTTAATTTAATTTCTAGAAAAAAATTTAAAATAAAATTGAAGTAATTATTTTAACAGTTCTCAAATATGAATTTTGTGTTGCGGCTCGGGATTAACTAAGTTGACACATGATTCCCGAGTTTGTAATTAGTTTGAGGTAATTGCGGACGCATCTGGCGACCAGCCCGAACGACGTCTGTGACATTGTTATCATTGGAGCTTGCTCTCTCCAGCGGCGAAGACTTGATGTATCGATCTTCGTCAGTGTCATTTCGTTTCGAGCGCACTCTAGTGAGTGCAGTGTTGCACGTGTGATGTGAACGTGTCCCGATGAGTGGTGACAGCTGATGACGCCGTCATGTCGACCAGCAGTCATCATCATCACCATCATCATCACCATCACCACGAGGCGGACGCCCAACACGCCAAGACTCATGCGGTAAAAACAAAACACTTCAACAGAAACAGAAACAGACACTTTTTTACAGTTTCTTTGTATTGTTGATGGATTGTCTCATTAGTTCATCCCTTCACGCTTTAATCGGGAACTAAACTTACAAATTGATCAATTAATCTTCAGCGTCGTTTTATTACGTTCGTAATTTAACGTTGTAAGCAGGACATTGATGCAAAATGGTCCATTCTTTTGACGATCGAATTGATTCCCTCCCTCGAGTCGGAAACTTGTTGCTAACGTCGGCCCAAAGGCAAAGTGTATGCATTTAAATAACGATAATGGAGCGATATCGACCTATCATTTCCCCAACGTCGCCTTGTTTCGAAATGTCTCTATCGCCTCACCGCAGGTCAAACACGGTCCAGCCGAGCCGAAGCCAGAGTAAACGAATAGATTCGGTGCGAGTAAACCCCACACATCCATCACTGCCGTCTACAGCTTGCCTCTCCTTATGTATACATGAGGCAGCGCCTTCGATAACCCTCGAACCATCATATTGCTTGTGAAGACTGGCAACCTGTCAATCAGTCATTCAGCATCAGTCGATCTTCCATGAAGGGCTCGAGTAACGACTTCTTCCCAACATGTATTCGTCCTGGAAGTGGAGAAGGTTTTATAGATGAAGAATGTAATCTGATCAACTGTGAAAAGATGAGAAATGAGATGTGAAATGCTTGAGCGTAGTCCTGGGTTCTATCCTTGACTCTGGGTCGAGTCCCACTGGTTACTACTCTGCCTGTCAATCCCCCCTGACTCCACTAGAAGTTATGTGGCTGTTCTCGCGTTGTTTACAGCATATTTCACGCGTTTCCGGTTCTTTGATTTGACAGAATGAAATCACACAACTTCACTTTAGGCCCGACTTTGATTACGCCAGAGAATGTAATAAATGTCACGTGGCTTCAATGTCTGGTCACTCATGGGTCAAGGTGTCCGACCCTTGTTCTCACTCCACCGTGCATCAAGTTTTCATACTCGACGCCCAACTTGATGGCGTCGCGAGGTCTGTCTGACGCTGCGTTTTCCGTCGCTAAGAGCTTTTCCAGATGTTTTGTGGTCTCGCACCTCTATTAAACAGCTCTTTGCCAAATGTCACCGAATTTTCTGTCAGATAAGCCTAATCGAATTCCATTGCGTCTCCTAGAAAATAATCGCAAGCCGTTTGAAAAGAAGCCGACACTTCTGTAACGATATCGGTTTGTTCAGACCCCTTACGATTTCTCTTCCTTGAACGAGCCGCTAGCAAGACAGCTACTCTCCTCTTCAATCATTCGGTGTACCAAGTCATCTACTTTATTACATAAGCCGAGCTCCGCCGACTTAATAGCTTAGAGAAAACAAGAAAATACTGCAGTCTAGGAGAAACGAATCGCGGACACTGCGGCGGGATTATGAACACGGTGGTTCTTAAATCGCTTTTCAAACTTTACAAGTTGATTACAATACTTATTCTTCATAAACCGCAAGCACTTTTCAAAGTTTCGTACTACTTCCTTCTTTTGTTTAAGATGCCCAATTACTTTTCCTCTGTATTGTTTGTAGGTCGGTTCTTCAGAGTATACCAGCTTCCGCCCGTCAGAAGTTAAGTACGGATAAGCGTTATAAACTAGTTAATGCGGATTTATTTCGTCCATGTTTTGATCGCGAGTTTGTAGCTTATGTCGGTCTCGGAGGCTGGTCGTGATCCCCTTCTCAGCGTCCGACATCACTGACGAGTTATCGCTCTGGCTGACAGACGGGCGCAGTGCAGATGACAGTCGATACATGCTGCTCTGTCTCGGACCGAGTTCGAGCCTCGCTCATGGCCTGCCTGCGCGAGACAGCCCATTTACCAAACGAACTAATCTACCACGACAAACAGAAACAAGCTGTCTGCAATCGTTTTTACTCTAATCAACAAGGAAAGTATCAGAGAATCCTGGCTGTGGTAGCACATTTCCTGGATAATATATCATAGAATATTTTGACAACTGTCCGCAACTAAATTAACTTAAACATCAATTCCCAAACAGCACGGAGTTATAATATCCCTCTTACGGCAACTCTTGAAGAGTGTTGAGGCAAAAGAAATATCGCTAAGTGAGATTTGAATTATCTTTTGAAATATTTAGTTTGAGGGAGGAGACGGTGTCCACGAGGCAACGCAATTCTCCATTACTTATGACTCAACAGCTATGAATAATTAACAAATCCATTTGTGAGCGAAGATGAATGAATAATTGCCGTATAATGAAGCAATCAATACCTATCAGTTCACAAACAGGTTGCGGAAGAAACTGTATTGTGTGGCGGCCAATGGGAGTTCAAAGCAAACACTGGTGTCAATACATCGACCCCAGGGGCACGATCCTTCATTCACGTCTCTCGGACAAGAGGAGCGATCGTATCCATTCGACGCTTTTGGCTCACATCTCCGATTTATTGCTTGCTCTGTCCCTCTGTGGCTTAAAAGTAAATTGACTCGTAAATACATACGGCAAGCTTATTTAGACTTTAAATTAAATACTTACGTAAAGTAAATTTCGAAATTTGTATCACACATTCTACAAAATGTATTTCTATACACCTGATATCTTGGTTTCTGCAGCGTCATCCTGTCATAAATGCAAGCAATTTCATATACCTACCTAATAAGTGTCCGAATAGGCGTAGGTAAATTTCTCGCAATGAAAACAGTTGACCTTGTCACTAACACTCACAAACACAAATGTTCTAAGTACAATGTTTCTGCGGACCATCACTAAGTTTTCAAGACGTTCGTGTATAGACTGCATTGAATTCGTATAAGGCTGTCGACAAAGGTACTATTGGCTTTATTGAATACGCCTATAAATATTATATGTCGAAGACTGTCAGTAAACTTCGTCTACAAACACATTTTACGAACAGCTTCAAAATAAATTTCAAGCACAACGCTTGACCAGCTAAAGATTCTTCAGTTCCTGAAGAATACTTTTCCATCAAATTAAATAAAAGATATATAATTAAACCGTTCATGAACACGACATACCAATGTGAGCGACTAAAGATAATGGATAATTCCCTCGAGTCAATGAAAACGAGCCATTGTTTGTGACCGCGGAGTACGCTTCTCTGCACGAGTAATTGTCAATTTCACCCCAACATCATAAGCCCCGTTGCATAAGCATGAGTTACTGAATACACAGGACGCAACGTCGCGTTTCACAAATCAAAACATCGCGCACAATATTTACTCCGTCAACAGTGTAATGCGTGATGTGCGTAACTCGCTACGCAGTGCTAATGTCACTTGGCACGTGATGAGCGATGAGCGATGAGTGATGATGACGCGGGCGAGTACTTCACCTACATGCAAGTAGAGAGTGGGCCACGCGGGCGAGTACTTCACCTTCATGCAAGTAGAGAGTGGGCCACGCGGGCGAGTACTTCACCTACATGCAAGTAGAGAATGGGCCACGCGGGCGAGTACTTCACCTACATGCAAGTAGAGAATGGGCCACGCGGGCGAGTACTTCACCTACATGCAAGTAGAGAGTGGGCCACGCGGGCGAGTACTTCACCTACATGCAAGTAGAGAGTGGGCCACGCGGGCGAGTACTTCATCTACATGCAAGTAGAGAGTGGGCCACGCGGGCGAGTACTTCACCACATGCAAGTAGAGAGTGGGCCACGCGGGCGAGTACTTCACCTACATGCAAGTAGAGAGTGGGCAACGCGGGCGAGTACTTCACCTACATGCAAGTAGAGAGTGGGCCACGCGGGCGAGTACTCCACCTACATGCAAGTAGAGAGTGGGCCACGCGGGCGAGTACTTCATCTACATGCAAGTAGAGAGTGGGCCACGCGGGCGAGTACTTCACCACATGCAAGTAGAGAGTGGGCCACGCGGGCGAGTACTTCACCTACATGCAAGTAGAGAGTGGGCCACGCGGGCGAGTACTTCACCTACATGCAAGTAGAGAGTGGGCCACGCGGGCGAGTACTTCACCTACATGCAAGTAGAGAGTGGGCCACGCGGGCGAGTACTTCACCTACATGCAAGTAGAGAGTGGGCCACGCGGGCGAGTACTCCACCTACATGCAAGTAGAGAGTGGGCCACGCGGGCGAGTACTTCACCTACATGCAAGTAGAGAGTGGGCCACGCGGGCGAGTACTTCACCTACATGCAAGTAGAGAGTGGGCCACGCGGGCGAGTACTTCACCTACATGCAAGTAGAGAGTGGGCCACGCGGGCGAGTACTTCACCACATGCAAGTAGAGAGTGGGCCACGCGGGCGAGTACTTCACCTACATGCAAGTAGAGAGTGGGCCACGCGGGCGCGGTGGAGGAGCCAGCCTCATGAAGCTTCCACCGTGATTTGATCTGCTTTCCAATCCCAATGAGCTTGTGTGGAAATTGGATGACATGAATACTGGTTTGCGGAGCGTCATTTGTCGAGTTCATCATGGCCAACAAAGTTATTACCACGAGGATTAACCTCTGCTTCCGATGTTTCCGATTGCAGCGCTGCAGTTTTGATTACTCCACATTTCACCTGCTCCCCACCATTAGCACACCACAATTTATTAGAGGACAAACTTCGATGCTCTAAGAAAAAAGGTGGTGTTAGAAATAAATCTTGTTGGCTTTGTTCAAGGCTTAACGTAGACGGCTAACGTTGTAGATATCTTCTGAGCTACTAGAACTTCATTTTTCATTCGATCGAGACAGAGTTCTTGTACGAGAGCAAGGAACGATCAAACATTGTACGTCCCCTCGAATTCTGATGCACTCTCGTATCCCTGTGCTCGATATCATATTTCTTCTCCAGCCTTAGGACATCTCTACTCGGAATGTAGCGCGTGTAGTTTAGTGAGGTCAGCGATGTTGAGAGGAAAATAAACCTCGACTCGCTGCGGTGAATGTCTTTTATCGCAGCGTTGAGGACGACGCCGTCTCGCGCTGGGATTGATTAGAAGAGAACAATGAACGCATTGGTGCAGCGCTTGGTGCACGACAATAGCACATTTCATCTTGCTCGTTGAGGAATAATATTACTGGGATTGAATCTCGTCAAGTCCTCTCCACCGCCGTAGCTCGAAACTTGAAATGGTTTATCGAAATGCACTGCCACTATAGTCTTCGTTTCAGTATTAATCAGTGCCAGCGTATCTCCTGTTTTACTATTCTTCCAAATGCATATTATGACTTTATTTAATTTGCACATTTTATTGAGCTGCTTGTTAATGAACAAGTATAATGACATCATTACGCTCCAATTGATTCCGGTTCGAATCTCTGTGGAGTCGGTAATGAGTTGACACATCGACGCAAGCACATCAATAGCGGAGACATAACAGAACCCGATTTGTCAAGTCAAGAACTTCTGGCGACGTACAGCAGGAACTACAAAAGAACCAAGCGCTCACACAAACAAACTTCTCTGAAGCTGTGTACAAACTGCAAAGTTATAAGATGATAATGCAGCAAGCAAGAAGCTCGTATCCCAACATGCTTTGTACAGTTGTCTTTCACCTTCTCCATGATGCATGTTGGGAACCATGTGGTCGTGAACGATGTAGTCTCGACGCATCGCTATTCATTCGGTTTTAACGTCGTTTCTGATTTCGTTACAACACTTGGATTATTCATGATTACGTCAGAGCCAGCCATGTTCCAAAGTAGGACACACATTTTTGGTAACTATCCAAATGTTGTATTATGTTTTATTTTTGAAGCAGAGTTGAGATTGTGAATTAAATATTGAACCAAATCAGCCCGTGGCATGTAGTGATAGCCGGTTTGCGTGTTTGAGAGCGGCAATCCATAAAGAGCGTCGATGTGTCTTAAAACAACATGATATTGATAAAACTGTGACTCTACACTAGTTACTTAATTAATCCTAAACCATCTTCAAATAATACCCCACTGTTGGGTGATAAATTCGTAGCATTATGTATTTCCTTTTCTAGTAATTTTTATTAATTTTATGTAGTACAATTAAAAAGGGTGAAGCTACTTCTGGCCAGATTTAAACTTATATTTATTAATTAATAACTAAGATTATGAGTACTCATCACTGAGGTGTAGATAGCTATAGTCCATCATGGTCCATCATCTCATTAGATAGTTCATCATCAATATAGTTTTTGTCATGAATTTTCTCTTCGTGCACTTTTCTTTCCCCTTTGCCGCCTTCTTTTCTTGATTAATATTCTTCTTTTAATAACAGTTATTTATGACATTTCTTCTAGTAATTATTTTTTTTAAACGATACACACAACATTCTTCTTCTAATCTTACATTTCAACTGCCTCTTTTTCCAATTCAAATTCACCACCCTCCAATCTCATTCTGAACACCATACCATCTTTTTCCATTGTTGTGGCTTTACAGTTTTGAACCCTTTTTATTTTAAACCTCGACCCCAAAGGTGATATGTTTCGAAAAGATAACTTAATATTTTTAAAGACATTTTATAATATAAATTAATGTTTTAAGAATTTAAATATAACTGTAATAATATTCTGTACTACTTATTTACTTTAATATAATTGAATCCTGAATAAAATATGATTTAAATGTCATTATTTATGTTATAATTTTGATCGCCATAGAAACAATCACGGCCTTCTATAAATTCATAAGGAACCACTTGTTGTTTACAACCTAGATAACTCTCCCTGGTACAGTAGTGCTACAATACCCCACTATGGAATATAGAAATATACTTTCTTTATTACATACCACCCCACTATCGTGAATGTCCATTTTTGTATTTTGCTTTCAATTGTTGCTTTACAGTTCCTTCAAAGACATGTATGGTTTCAAGAGTATCGTATTATACACTCCTTTCAAAATTCCTTCCTTGGTCTTCAATTCATACGTATTGTTTCCTTTCACTTTAGAAACAATATAAGGCCCTTCAAATATATGGAAAAACTTCTTAGTTTCCTTTGACATAAAATTGGAAACAAGTATTGCTCGTAATAATACCAAATCATTTGTTTTGAAAGTCGTTTTCTTCGTATACTTTTCTTCATGATACTTCTTTCTTTGAGCACCTTTATTCTTCAATCTATCCCCAGCCATTACAATCTTCATGTCGATATCAATTTCACTACCGTTATTTTCAGGAAAATCGATATTTTTAGCACTGTTGGATATGTATTTTTGATTGTAATGTAGTTCCATAGGCATAAACCCTGTACTTTCATGAAAACTTACGTTTAACCAATGTTCAATTTTAGGAACCCATTGTACCCATGAGTTATGTTTGTTGGAACAATATGTTCGAAACATGCGACCTAAACTACGCATGACTCTTTCACTAGGGTTTGATTGTGGGTGTCGAATAGTCGAATGAATTGCGATTACTTGATTTGCTTGCAAAGTGTTGTACCATAAACCAGACGTATATTGGGTTCCATGATCAGATAAAATTCGTTCCGGAATTTGAACTTGCTTGAAATATAATTCCAATTTCCCAACTACTGCCACTGCCGTAGCCTGCTTCAATGTATACAATTTTACTAACTTGGAGAATAGATCAATAAACACCAGAATATATCTGATTCCAAACTTTCCTCTTGGAAGAGGTCCGTACAAATCTGTGGCAACAATCTGGCCTGGTTTGCTGGGAATGATAGGAGTATAAGTACCTAGGATGCTTAACCCGCTGACAAATGTCACAACTTGCTAGAATTACTCGAATAATTCTTGCCATGTTCTTGAAATAGTAAAGCTTTCTCATTGCCATGTGGCATTTACGTTCTCCGAAGTGTCCGAATTCTTCATGCACTTCAATTATCAAGTCCTTCATGATCGTCGTAGGTATGCATAATCTCCATCCATCATCATTTTTCGCTTTGTGAAATAATTTCGTCCCGGAAATCTTGAATTGTTGATTTTGACTGTTATCATTCGGCTCATTCAATTTCTGTATAATCTCTCTAAACTGTGGGTCCTGTTCTTGTTCAGTTTGTATCTTTTCAAACCTCTTCTTCATGCTTAAACTGCATGATAATATAATTTCATATATTCCAATTTCCTTATCTTCACAAGTTTCTTGGTATATTTTTCCCTCTGCCGTTCCTGGTAATCTACTTAATGTATCTGCAATTACGTTAGATTTTCCCGAACAATGTCGAATTTCAAAGTTAAACTGTTGTAACCAGAGTACCCAACGAGTTAATCTTCCAGATAATAATCTACATTTCATCAAGAATGTAAGTGCTTGGTGATCAGTAACAATTATGAATTTTCTCACACCTTGAACGAACAATCTAAACTTCTCAACAGCAAACACAATTGCCAAACATTCCTTTTCAGATACATTATAATTGATCTCCGAAGTTTGTAACAGTCTTGAAGCCATATTAATGATCTGCATTTCACCATCATCATCCTTTTGATATAAAATACCAGCAATACCATAGTGACTTGCATCACATTGAAAGTAAAATTCTTTGTTCATATCCGGATACAACAACTGCACATTGTTTACAAACAATTCTTTGAGTTCTTCAAATGCCTTCTGATGCTTTTCATTCCATCTCCATGTTGCTTTCTTCTTCAACAATTCCCTTAATGGTTCCATTTTATTTGCAAACTGATTTGTAAATTTCCGAAAATAACTGCAAATACCAATCAATCCCCTCAATTTCTTTTGATTTTTCGGCGTAGGCCAATTTTTAATAACATCCAATTTTTTCGAGTCGGGTCGAATTCCTGTACGATCTAAAGTATGACCAAGAAACGAAACTTGGTCTCTGCACCATTTTGATTTTTTCAAGTTTATTGTTACACCATAGTTCTTGAATCGTTTGAATATCATGTTCAGTTTTTCTATATGTTCTTCAAAAGTTGTGCTTGTCACTAGAATATCATCCACATATATAACAGTTGAATCTCTTAAGTCTTCTCCTAATACATGTTCTAATCCTCTTGAAAAAGCTGCGCCGCTTACGGAAAGTCCAAATGGCAATACCTTAAAGCAATACACTCTACCGCCGTATTTAAATGCAGTATACTTCCTGCTATGCTCCTCCAAAGGAATTTGCCAAAACGAGGAATTTAAATCAATAGTGGATAACCATCTGCTCTCAAAATGTTGCTGCAGCAATTCGTCAGGATCTAACGGTGTCTCATGTTCTGGAATAAGGATCTCATTTAACCTTCTTGCATCTAAACATAATCGAACTGACTGATCCTTTTTTATGTTAACTACCAAAGGATTTATGTAAGGTGATGTCATTTGTTCAATTATTCCCCACTCGATCATATTTTTTAACTGCTTTTCAACAGCCTCTCTATGTGCAAAAGCAACTGGATAGCTTTTGTTGTAATAAAATCCATTATTCCTGACTTTAATAGTATATTCATAATCTTTTATTAATCCTGGTTTATTTGTGAATATCTCTTTATATTTAACTAATAAGTCTTTCAACTCTTCCTTCTGTACATCATTTAACAATGTTAAATTCTTAATGCTTTCAAGAATCTCATTGTTGTATGTATTACATTCTCCATCCAATCTTCTTGAATTATTCTCATGCTCATAATTCAACTCTATGGCCATTAATTCTGAAATTTTTGTTTTTTCGAATTGTACCATTTTTCTGTTAATCTCTTTGCCCTGAATATAAACTGTTTTCGTGTCAAAGCATATATTCATAGATAATTGTGCCAATATGTCCACTCCCAGTATCAAATCCCTTCTCAAATCAGGCACAACTAAACAGATTATTTCTATTTGGATATCATCTATATTTATGGAAAGAAATGCTTGTCGAGTTATCTTCTTTCCTCGAGCTTGTGTTGCACCAACTATGGTAATTCCAATAACAGGAAAGATCTCAATGTCTTTATTTTTCTCCAGTAAACTTTCAAATACAACTTCATTCATGCAAGTCACTTCACTTCCTGTATCAATTAATGCAATCATAAATCTTTCCTTAAGTTTAACTAAAATTTCTGGGCATTTGATTAAATTGGTATTCATTTCTTCGTTTAAGTCATCTTCTTCTAAAAGTTCTTTACCATTAACTAACCGGACACTATTAATGTTTTGCACTAGATTTGTAGTCACGTAGTCAGTGCTTATTCTGCGCGACTCATTCCATTTCCCTGTACATCATTCCACGATGTACTTTGTTGGTAATTATTCTGGTTACTTTGATCTTGTTGATTATTTCCTCTTCCACAACCATGCTGATCTCCACGTCCTCCTTGACTTGCACCTTTTCCTCTACCACGTTGATCACCTTGACCTTGATTCTGTACATCATTCCATGATGTCCCTTGTTGGTAATTATTCTGGTTACTTTGATCTTGTTGATTATTTCCTCTTCCCCAACCATTTTGATCTCCACGTCCTCCTTGACTTGCACCTCTTCCTCTACCACGTTGATCACCTTGACCTTGATATCTAATACCATTTCCCTGTATTTCATTCCATAATGTCCCTTGTTGGTAATTATTCTGGTTACTTTGCCCTTGTTGACTATTTCCTCTTCCCCAACCATTTTGATCTCCACGTCCTTGATTATGTCGCATTTGATCTGTATGAATATTGTTGTTGTTATTCTCATTTTGTTGTCCCCTTCGGAATATTCCATTTTGTTGGAAATTATCATTCATCTGTACGCAATGTAGATTTTCATGCTCACATTCGATTAGCTGTTCTAACATCTCTTTCGTACTCTTCCGATACATGTGAAGTACCTCTCGTGTATTAATTGGGAAATGTCGCAATATTTGTTTTGCCAATTCTTCGTCTTTCATTTTATTTGGCAAGTATCCAACCAGCCTCACAAGTCGTTTAAAATACAATGACATTGTAGTCCTTCCCAGATATCTTCCATTGTACACTTCCTCAAGAACATAACTTTGCTGCGAGCTTCCCCAGTATTTTTCAATTATTCCTGTTTTGTATTCATCATATGATTCATAAGTTTGTTCTCGATACCAGCTCCTTGCAGTGTCCCTTATTACTGATGCTGCTATCATTAACTTTTGATGTTCAGTAATTCCATTGATATTCCGAAATCTCATTTCTATTAAACGAATGTACTCTAATACATGTAACTGATCATTTTTACCATTGAATATAATACCATTCATTCGTAATTCTTCACTGATTTGTCCAACAATGTTGATTCCACAAACCGATCCACTACACGTTATTTTAGACTGTCCCATAGCACTAGTCAGCTTCTTCTCGATTTCCTCATTTTTAATATTTATTACATTGATCATTTGTGTACAGTTTCCCTTAATTTCTTCAACATTTTCCTTTACCTCTTGAACTTCAGCTTTCCATTGATCTTCCCTAAGATTCTCATGTTTTGACAATTGCCACGTTATTCCATCATCTAATTTCTTAATCTTTCTCTCTATTTCTTCCTCAAAATCAATCCTTTTACTTTCCACTTCTTCGAACTTGTGATTAACATCTTCTACTTTTTCTTCAATGCAATCCACACGTTCTTCTACTATCTTGACTCGTTCTAGCATTTTGTTGTTTTGATTTAACAATACATCAAACCTTTTAAAGCAATTATCAATCGTTTCCTTATCTTCTTTCCGAATTTGTTCACATTGTTCATATCTTTCCTTATCTTCTTTCCGAATTTGTTCCTCTTTTTCATTGTTTTCCTCATCCTTATCTATTAATCTCTTACACAATTTTTCTATTGTCTCTCTATCATTGTGAATCAACTCAAACACTTCATTTTTCATTTTCCGCATCTCATCGGTAAGATTCTTGATTGACTCTCCTATATTTTCTTCAAATGACTTTTCAACCTCACTCCTTAAATCTCCCATCTCTGTCTCAACCTCATTGCCTGTAATACCATCCATGACTTCTAATAAACTAAACACCAATTCCAATTACTAAACTACTTAATCTCAGGTCTTGTGTTGATTTTAAGATCAGTTCTTAAAAAGCCTCTCACGTTGGGCGCCAATTTTGTGACTCTACACTATTTACTTAATTAATCCTAAACCATCTTCAAATAATACCCCACTGTTGGGTGATAAATTCGTAGCATTATGTATTTCCTTTTCTAGTAATTTTTATTAATTTTATGTAGTACAATTAAAAAGGGTGAAGCTACTTCTGGCCAGATTTAAACTTATATTTATTAATTAATAACTAAGATTATGAGTACTCATCACTGAGGTGTAGATAGCTATAGTCCATCATGGTCCATCATCTCATTAGATAGTTCATCATCAATATAGTTTTTGTCATGAATTTTCTCTTCGTGCACTTTTCTTTCCCCTTTGCCGCCTTCTTTTCTTGATTAATATTCTTCTTTTAATAACAGTTATTTATGACATTTCTTCTAGTAATGATTTTTTTTAAACGATACACACAACATTCTTCTTCTAATCTTACATTTCAACTGCCTCTTTTCCCAATTCAAATTCACCACCATCCAATCTCATTCTGAACACCATACCATCTTTTTCCATAGTTGTGGCTTTACAGTTTTGAACCCTTTTTATTTTAAACCTCGACCCCAAAGGTGATATGTTTCGAAAAGATAACTTAATATTTTTAAAGACATTTTATAATATAAATTAATGTTTTAAGAATTTAAATATAACTGTAATAATATTCTGTACTACTTATTTACTTTAATATAATTGAATCCTGAATAAAATATGATTTAAATGTCATTATTTATGTTATAATTTTGATCGCCATAGAAACAATCACGGCCTTCTATAAATTCATAAGGAACCACTTGTTGTTTACAACCTAGATAACTCTCCCTGGTACAGTAGTGCTACAGTGTGTTGTTATTTCTTAAACCCTATAGAACTTTTGAATTCCATTTTCCATTTGTATACAGCAAGCATAGCAATTAGCTTTTTTGCATTATGAAGGATTTCAATAAAGGATTATTATTTTCAAGTCTGAACGGTTAAATTTTTTGAAAAGGCCTAAATGAGGTTTTTAGCTAAAATTCAAATTAATAAATGTAACACGTTTTAGCCTAAAATTTTATAATTTTTCCCTTTTTGTACTTTTTGTATCCTTCAACGGGACCAATAACAAAATGTTTAGTTCGTGGAGCCCAACTGTATTTATAAGTGGAATGCCTGGTTTCCATCCCAGTTAACGTGGATATTTTTTATTTATTGCACTTTTATCTCTTACTCTAATTTTATTTTTCTTCGTACTTGTAAATTAATGTAAATTACTTGTAAATTAAACAGTTTATTACAAAGTGTATTATACTCAGATAAATTATGTTAGGTATTTAATTTACAGTTTAACTTATTTTAAGATTTTACTAAGTCCCATCACACGTAATTTTTCTTAACTAAGATTCTTTTAAAAGCTAAAATGCGAAAATCTCTCAAAGGCAAGTAATGCGATTGGGCTATTAAACGTCCAGAATGAAAACCTGTTAATCCTTCTTAAAACTTCCTCATTCCTACGCAACGTCTTAGCTCCTCTTTTTACACCCCTCTAGCCTTGATTATATTCCTAAAGAGGGTCTCTCTTTATCGCCAGCATTAATTGCAACCCTCCCTTAAAATCTCCCCTCCTCTCCCCTCCCCACCCTGCGTAACCATCACTGCTCAGTTCTCTACAACATCACCGCATATAATAGGAACCTTTTATGTGAACACAAGAGGGCTGTGGGTTGGGTTTATACCCTCAACCAAACACCAGAGGAAGAAGTGGAGATACGATATATTCTATTCCACTAAAACACCATCGATTTCCCTGAATCCACTTCCCCTATTCGCTGTCTTGTAAAGTACTGAACCAATCAGAGCAGAGTATCACAGTTCATTTAAAGTACGCGGTGCAAGGGAAATTCACCCTTACGTAGAAGGTGTACAAGAACGTCTTAAGGGTGATTCGCAGAAGAGAATCGCGGCTAAAATCGTTTCGATTTCCGGGTGGGTTATCAAG